>ML266676.1:1156-13344 GCA_005239495.1 Nicotiana undulata
TGATCTTCGTAAGTACCTTATGTCAGCTGACGTCACATTTTTTGAGTCCAAACCTTTCTTTACTTCTTTTGACCACCTTGATATATCTGAGGTCTTACCAATACCGACCTTTGAGGAGGTTACTATAGCTTCTCCTTCACCTTCCGCCACAAAAGTCTTACCCATTCCAACTGTTGGGGAGTTCAATGTGGCTCCTCCTACATCCCCAGCCACAGGAACACCACTCTTGACTTATCATCGTCGTCGGCACCAAGCATCTGGCCCTGCTGATTCTCGTCCTGCACCTGATCATGCTCTTACCGCGGACCTGTCTCTTCCTAGTACACCGATTTCACTTCGGAAAGGTATACGGACCACACTTAATCCTAATCCCCATTATATCGGTTTAAGTTATCATCGTCTGTCATCACCCTATTATGCTTTTATCTCTTCTTTGTCCTCTGTTTCTATCCCTAAGTCTACAGGTGAAGCATTATCTCATCCAGATTGAGACAGGCTATGACTGACGAGATGTCTGCCTTACATATGAGTGGTACTTGGGAGCTCGTTCCTCTTCCTTTAGGTAAATCTACTGTTGGTTGTCGTTGGGTCTATGCAGTCAAGGTTGGTCCGGATGGCAAGATTGATCGCCTTAAAGCCCGTCTTGTTGCCAAGGGATATTCTCAGATATTTGGGCTCGATTACAGTGATACCTTCTCTCCCGTGGCTAAGGTAGCATGGTTCCCTTTTCCTATCCATGGATGTTGTTCGCCATTGGCCTCTCTATCAGCTGGACATTAAGAATGCTTTTTTGCACGGTGACCCTGAGAATAAAGTTTATATGGAGCAACTACCTGGGTTTGTTGCTCAGGGAGAGTCTCGTGTCCTTGTATGTCGCTTGCGCCGGTCACTTTATGGTCTAAAGCAGTCTCCTCGAGCCTGGTTTGGTAAGTTCAGCACAGTTATCCAGGAGTTTGGCATGACTCGTAGTGAAGCTGATCATTCTGTGTTTTATCGGCACTCTACTTCGAGTCTCTGTATTTATTTGGTGGTCTATGTTGATGATATTGTGATTACCGGCAATGATCAGGATGGTATTACTAAATTGAGGCAATATCTCTCTCAACACTTTCAGACTAAGGACCTTGGAACTAAAGTATTTTCTAGGTATTGAGGTCGCTCAGTCTAGCTCAGGTATTGCGATATCACAACGGAAGTATGCCTTAGACATTCTTGAGGAGACATGAATGGCAGGTTGTAGACCGATTGACACTCCGATGGATCTGAATTCTAAACTTCTTCCAGGACAGGGGGAGTCGCTTAGCGATCCTGCTAGATATAGGCGACTGGTTGGTAAATAAATTATCTCACAGTGACCAGACATGACATTTCCTTTCTTGTGAGTGTTGTAAGTCAGTTTATGGATTCTCCGTGTGATAGACACTGGGATGCAGTTGTCCGCAGTCTTCGGTATATAAAATCGTCTCCAGGAAAAGGGTTATTGTTTGAGGATCGAGGTCATGAGCAGATCGTTGGTTACTTAGATGTTGACTGGGTAGGATCACCTTGTGACAGACATTCTACGTCTGGATATTGTGTTTTAGCAGGAGGCAATTTGGTGTCTTGGAAGAGCAAGAAACAAAATGTAGTTGCTCGGTCTAGTGCAGAAGCAGAATATCGAGCAATGGCTATGGCAACATGTGAGCTAATTTGGATCAAACAATTGCTCAGGGAGTTAAAATTTGGTGAATTCAGCCAGATGGAACTTGTGTGCGATAATCAAGCTGCCCTTCAATATTGCATCAAATTCGGTGTTCCATGAGATGACTAAACACATTGAGATTGATTGTCACTTCATCAGAGAAAAGATACTATCAAGAGATATTGCTACAAGATTTGTGAAGTCGAATGATCAACTTGCTGATATTTTCACCAAGTCCCTCACTGGCCCTCGTATTAGTTATATATGTAACAAGCTCGGTACATTTGACTTATATGCACCAGCTTGATGGGGAGTGTTAGTTTAGTAGTCAAATAGGAGTAAATAACCTTAAACCTTAATCCTATATGTATTAGGAGTAGGACATGTATTATCTATATATAGGGCTCATTGTATCATTGTATTATGTGAATAAAAATATTTTCCCGTGTATTCTCACAGGAACTAATCCAGCAATTGGAGAAATCATAAACCCTAGACCATTTTATCCTTGATTCAACCTCATTATTGCTAGTTGATAGTTTTTATTGTCTTTTTTTTCTTTGTTAAGTAATTTTCGTTAATTCATAAATCAAATCTTGAACTTTGGAAGTTGTCTGAGCTTATCATTTGTGAAACTGGAAAGTTGTGGCAAATAGGTTGGTTCTCTGTGGGATTCAACTCCGGACTCTTGAATCGGATTATTTTTGCAGCAACCGCTTAGTCCCTTTTATAAGGCATAGTTGGGCCTGATCAAATTTTGGCATCGTTGTCGGAGAACTAACAGTGTTATTCGTTACAACTTGAATTAATTGCTGGATTTTTAGTTTATATCAATTTTCTGTGGTGCTAAAAATATTTCCATTGAAATTCTCACGTTTGAACTCTTCTACGCCTCAAGTGCATGCCTAGAAGTTCCTTGAGAACTTGAACTATTTGAAGGTCTCTCAGATCCCGAGAAAGCATTGAGGACATAGAATCGGGCTAACAATAAGGGAAAACAACTAAAACAGAATAAGCAAATCGAAATTGAAATGGGTGACATTGAGAACATCAACGGGAACAATAGAAATAATCAAGTTGACCCAAACATTGGAGTGATAGCACCTCTTGTGCCGGAGGATGCTCTATATGATTAGGCACAACAACCTGTTGACAATCTGGCAACTGCAATTGCAGTCCCTCCGATACAAGCGAAAACTTTTCAAATTATGAACAACATGCTGCATTTGTTGCATAACAAAGTGTTATTCTCCGGGTCTTACATCGAAGACCCACAACAACATCTGAAGAATTTTCTATCAATTTGTATCACTCAAAGACAGCCGAATGTGACACCAGAAGCAATCAGATTGTTACTGTTTCTATTCTCAGTGACTGGGAGGCTCAAACTTGGTTGAATTCACTCCCAATAAACTCCATTGCTACTTGAGAGGAACTAGTCAAGCAATTCTTAAACAAGTTTTATCCACCCAACAAGATTGCAAGGCAAATTGATGAGATATTGCAGTTCAGTCAGAAACCAACTGAAACTTTGCAAGACACCTGGGATAGGTTTAAGGGTATGTTGGTAAAATGTCCACATCATGGCATCCCGGATCAGATTCTAGGACAGAGATTCTATATGGGTTTGGCTGACAGTCTGAAGGCTAATGTAGATGTTTTAGCCGAGGGTGCATTCTTGAGAAAATCATCCATAGAGTGTAAGATTCTTCTTGACAAAATGGCTCAAAAATTCAGGTTGGATGACGATGGATACAACACTCACTCTAATAGTTCATTCTAATGATCTTGACCCAAACAATACAAATGCAGAAAACATAGCCACTCTAATGATCCAGATGAGTTTGCTGACAAAGAAGATTGATGTGATGGGCACGAAACAGGTTCACATTGTTGACACAAAAAATGGAGGCATATGCACTCCCTGCATCAATCAGCCGTATGTTTGCTCGTGGAGTGGAGAAAATGAGAACCAGAGCTTCAGAGAAGATATGAATTACGTAAATAATTTTGGGGGCCAGAGGAAAGGTGGACAACAATGGGTACCTCAGAGTTAGCAGTACAGACTAGCCCAACAATAGTACAATACCAATCATGTGGGAGAACGACCACAAGGCCAAGTTATGCCCTATCAAACACAATTGGGTTACAACCAGCAGCACCAACAATAGTAGGCTTACCAACAACCTTATCAACGGTAGGTGAACAGACAAGAAGACAATAATATGATAGACATCAAGGGCATGCTGCAACAAATCATTAGGACTAATGGAAAGATTCAAGAAAAGTTAGTCGCACATGACTCGGCTATTAAAGGCATTGAAACTCAGTTAGGCCAGTTGTACATGGATTTGACAATCACCCACAAGGAACATTGCCTGCATACCACACATCAATCCGCAATAGCAAAACCTGAACCAGTTAATGGCAGCGAGTTCTCAGGAATGGAAGGGATTTGGACAGAGAGCAAGGATTTGCTCATTCTAATAGAGAGACAGTGCCACCTACTCCAGTGCCATTCAAAATTGATGAGTCGACAGAGCTCACAGAGGATGTAATTGAACAAGCACAGGTTGACAAAGGCAAGGAGAAAGAAATTGAATAGTTTCCTGAACAGATAGTGGAAAAGACTTCTAATCAGGAAAAGACATAGAGCAGTGGGAGAAATGAACCTCAGCACCAATCCCTCAAAGGTTGGCAAAGTAAAAGAAAGATGATCAATATAGGAAATTCATGGAAATGCTAAGGCAGATTCAATTGAATATTCCTCTGATGGATGCTTTACGGGAAATGCCAGGTTACGCTAAGATGATGAAGGATTGATGTCTCGAAAGTTTGACTTTCCAAGACCTGTCAATTGTGACTCTGACTCAAACTTGTAGTGTTGTAGTGACAAGGCATATGCCTCAAAAGTTGTCTGATCTCGGCAGTTTCATTATCCCATGCACAATTGGAAGTTATGATTTTGCTAAAGCATAGTGTGACTTGGGAGCTAATATTAACTAGATGCCCTTGGAAATGTACACAAAGTTAGGCATTGGTAGAGCTAGACCAACCTCAGTATTGCTGCAACTGGCTGATCGCACAATGAAAAGGACAACAAGAATTCTGGTTGATGTGCCCGTTCAAGTGAGAAAGTTTGTATTTCCTACCAATTTTGTTATTCTTGACTACCAGGTTGACGAAGAAATACCCATAATTTTGGGAAGGCCATTTTTAGCTACTGGGGGAGCATTAATTGACTGTGAGACTCGAGAGTTGAAAATGAGGTTGAACAATGAAGAAATAATATTCAACGTTCAACAATCTATGAGGAGGCCCAACGAATCTGCAAATTGTTCGCTAGTGGAGGCAGTTGATGTGATACAACAAGAGGAGGATGAGACTCTTCATGTCAGAGACCCATTAGAAGCTTGTTTGATGAATTTAAAAGAAGTGGATGTTGAAAAGTTGGAAGAGTGGGTTATGGCTATCGAAGGTCAAGGTTTCTGGAAAAAGGGAACCTCAGTTTGAGCCATTACAGTTAGAAGAAAGAGGAGCACCACCTACCAAGCTGTCAATAGAGGAGCCAACACAGTTTCACTTGAAACTACTTCTAACTCACCTCATGTATGCTTTCTTAAGGCCTAACTCTACTTTACTTGTTATTATCTCATCTGGTTTGTTAGATGTGTAGGTAAAACAACTCTCACAAGTGTTATAGGAATGTAAGACTACTATTGGTTGGACCATGGCAGACATTAAGGGTATCAACCTGACCATTTGCATGCATAAGATTCTCTCCGAAGAGGGGCATAAGCCTTCCAGGAACATCAAACAAGGTTGAACCCGAACATGAAGGAAGTGGTGAAGAAGGAAGTGATTAAGTGGCTGGATATGGGCATCATTTTTCCTATCTCGGATAGCGTCTGGGTAAGCCCATTCCAATGTGTTCCGAAGAAAGGTGGCATGACTGTTGTACATAATGAGAATAATGAGTTGATCTCTACTCATACGGTCACGGGTTAGCGAATTTGCATGGATTACCGAAAACTAAACAATGCCACCCAAAAACACCACTTTCCTCTACTGTTCATTGACCAAATGTTGGATAGATTGGCAAAAAGGTCTCACTTCGGCTTTTTGGATGGATATATGGGGTACAATCAGATCACAATATTTTGCAAAATATAGCTACTCAGATATCACATAGAATATAGCTACGCACTGACTCTCGTCACCTAGTACGTACGTAGCTCCCCACACAAGTAATTCACAATAATATGCACCTAAAGGGATGAGTTCCCTCTTACAAGGTTAGACAAGAGACTTACCTCATTTTCAAGCTCACTTTCGGTCCACAATATGCTTTAAATCCGCAATTCGGTGCCAAACGACCCGAAACTAGTCAAATATTATTTAAATTAATCAATACATGTTCAAAGGTTCATAATTTAACTATTATAGTAATTACCCAACCCAAATTGGAAGATTCCTAAAATTCATCCTCGGGCCCACGTGCCCGCATCCCGAAAATTTTCGAAGATAATTGTTAGCCATGAGCTCACGAACTCAAATTTATAATTTTCACCTAATTCCATAATTATTTTCATGGTTAAATCCCATTTTGATCAAAATCTAGGTTTTTCAACTAAACCCATAGTTTTCACAACTTTACATGTTAAACTTTATCCATAATCTATGTATTTAACTTATATTGGGTACAAATTACTTAGCTTTAATAGCTAGGTGCAAATCTCTCTCTAGGAAGCTAAAAAATCACCCCAAGAAATGAAATAAATAAACCAAAAATAGTCTAAGTCCGCAATAAATGGACTTCACTACCTCCAGGACTTCCGCGCTTGCGGCTCCACTCTGCGGAGAAAGCCTCACAGATTCAACTCTCCCTTAGTTGGCCTCTTCTGCATCTGCGGACCACAGGCCTGCTTCTGTGGGTTCGCTTCTGCGACGCGCGTGCCGCACCTGTGGCTTTGGCCGCTTCTGCAGTTGCTTCCATCGCACCTACACGTTTGCAGGTGCACACAATGTCCTGCATCTGCGATTTCTAGGATGCCCACGGTGGGCCGCTTCTGCGGCTGATGGCTCGCTTTTATGAGTTCGCACCTGTGGCTCGCCCTAAATAATAACTCCCTCGATGTTGAAGTTGTACTCCGATAACCTCAGCGTTTCTTTAAGCCTGATGGGCCTATCAAAACCGTTTTTGCTCATGAGTCCCTGGTTATTTTGACTCTGATTGCTTCTCTTTTCATTTCTCATAAGGTTTACGTATTGGTAAAAAAGAGTCTCACACGTAAGCAAATTCTTGACAACTCAGCTAGCTACGTGGACCAAGGAAAACGCAAAAGATAGACTTGATTCTGTAAAGAGGTACGGCACAAAGAGGCATGGTCAATAAACCCACGAGTTCATCAACCACGGGAAACTTAATGACAAAGAAGAGATACGGTCATAGTGAACCCAGACGAAGCTACAGGCAAATTCGAGAAACAACAGTTAATGACTTATACGTTACGTAACTCCTATACAACAATTACGGTTATCCTCTGTAACGCCTCATTAATGTGATAATTAGCCATTAATGAGCAATCATGACAGGAACCAAACGTTATACTAGGAAACCCCTATATAAAGGGAAGAAATGTAACCCATAAGATCATCTGAATTCTCGAATACAATCGACTTTACTTTTTGCATACTACAATATTGTTTATTACTCAATTTTTCTTTATTTATCGTATTACTTTCTTGATTATCAGTAACCCGCGTTCTTCCTAAATAGCTTTGGTCAAAGAATCTAATTCTTTGGTTGAACAAATTGGTTCCGTTACCGGGAACCTGATAATCATAGTTTATTTTCCAATCGATATCCTTTAAACTATGTCGAATTCCAACAACAACAACAACAATGACGACAACAACCAGTAGGAAAATGGAACCCCAGTTCAACTCCTTGAGGAACCCCACGTGGTTCAAGGGAATCATCCCCGGAAAGATCCGATAATCATCATAACAATAATGAGCAAACGATAGAGCAGGATCTAATAAAGAAAATGATTGCTGAATATGTGGGGCAAGCTTTGCAAGAGTTAGCAAGAGGATTACCACAGGCACCACCAACACCATTAATACCGCCTCCAAATAATACAATCATCGCGGAAAATCCTCAGTCTGGGTTAATAAACTCAGCCAGGGGTGACACTGAATCTCTTGAAGCAAGATCAGGAATGACTAATAACTCTGAGTTACAAAATTTATTGCTAACCATGCAGAAACAAATGAAAGAACAGAATGATCGCATCGAGCAAATCCCTGGACTACCGCCGATTATCAAAGGCATCGCCGTTGATAGATATTCTCAACAGCCTGGAAGCCAAGTGCAGCGCCCTTGCCTATACCCAAAAAGTTCAAAATGCCTGATGTTCCTAAATATGATGGAACAACTGACCAACATGATCATGTGACCACTTTCACTACTGGAGTAAAAGGCAATGATTTAATAAAATAAGAGATTTGAATAAGTCTTTGTCAAGAAATTTGGGGAAACACTCACAAAAGGAGCCTTAACCTGGTATTCTCTTCTCCCTGAAAATTCTATTGATTCTTTTGCTGAGCTTCGTTTGTAAATACTCTGGTGCACAAAAAGTTGAGAAAAGAATGGAAGACATATTCAAGATAAAGCAAGGAGACACGGAATTACTCCATGAGTTTGTAGACAGCTTTCAACGAGAAAGAATGAAATTACCCAGGGTGCCTGATAATTGGGCAGCCATGGCATTTGCAAGCAACTTAAACGATAAAAGCTCAGAAGCCACGAGACGGCTCAAGGAAAATCTAAGCAGCTACGACGTGGAACGATGTATACAACAGGTATAGTACTAAACTCAGAATAGAAGAAGATATCATTGCTCGATCAAGAGACGAGGAGTATTCCATATCCAGACGTCCAGAACCGGAGAAAAGATCAGGTAAAAATAGGTATGATCCTTACTTAGGACCCTCGGAATGTAACACACGTCCCAGGTTCAAAAATACTAGACCGTCAAGAAGAGATATAGGTTCATCCTCGTCAAGATCCAAGAAAGATCGAGATGAACGGTCCAGAGGTAATACCCGAATTGGGGACCATAACTTTAACGTAAGCACTAACGAACTTGTCTCAATACTAAGAAATATGGGAGACAAAGTTAAATGGCCCAAAGAGATGCGGTCGAATCCAAATAGGAGAAATCCAGATCAGTGGCGTGAATTCCACAATGATCATGGACACAGAACCGCAGATTGTAGATTCTTACAAGATGAAATAGAACATTTATTAAAATGTGGCTATTTAATAGAGTTGTTTAGTGATAAAAGTAAACAGGCATACATGAAGAACATGCAGGAGACTCCAAAGCCTCCCTCTCCGAAGCGAACTGTTAACGTGATACATGGAGGAGAGGAAGTAAATGGAATAGTTTGTCAATTAGAGTCAACGATCACAAATACCCATGGAAAGCGGGTTCGAGAAGATCCAAATGAAGACAAAATAACCTTTGATGATGCAGACTTTGGTGGACTGATGCTTCCTCATAATGATGCACTGGTAATATCTTTACTTATTCATGACACTAACGTTAAAAGAGTATTAATTTATCCAGGCAGTTCAGTCAATATCATTTTGATAAAAGTCGTGGAAGAAATGCTAGTGGAAAATCAGATGATCCCAAAGGCACGAGCCATATTTGGGTTCGATAATTCTACAGTGATAACCAAAGGAGAGATCGAACTTAATACTTACGCTGAAGGAGTGGTCAAAAACACGAAATTTCAAGTCATTGATACAGAGATGGCTTACAATGTCATTTTGGGAAGACCATGGATTCATGATATGAAAGCGGTCCCATCCACCTTACATCAGGTAATAAAATTCCCATCAGAATGGGGAGTGAGACAAATTAGAGGTGACCAACAAACTTCCAGAAATATAAACTCGATAGCACTTCACAACAAAAAAGATACGGGAGATGTTGAAGTCTTCCAAACGGAGGGCAATGGCCAAACAGGTATGGAAAAAATCTTTGATCAATCATGTACAAAGGAAATGAATATTCAAACAGGTACGGGAGAAGACACCAGCGAGACAAATCCTATTATCATTGAAAATATGTTGGATCACGTGGACATAGATTCTAGACCAGACTTCATTCGTGAACCAAAAGAAGACGAGCATATCAAAACAACCGGGGAAGAACTCGAGGTTGTTCTGTTGTCTGAACAAAAGCCTGAGAAAAAGTTGTATGTTGGCATGAGATTGCTGGAGAGGTTAACCCCCGAATAAAAAGGTATGTTAATCGATTATTTAAAATCTAATGCGGATTGTTTTGCATGGTCCCATTCAGATATGACAGGTATTCCACCAGAAGTGATGACTCATAAACTGAATGAAGATCCATCATTCGTACCTGTTAAACAAAAGAAAAGAAAGCAAGGAACGTTGAAGAATCAAGTGATTGACGATGAAGTCCAAAAACTCTTGAACATAGGTTCCATACGAGAGGTAAAGTATCCTAACTGGCTAGCTAACACAGTGGTGGTACCTAAAAAGAACGGCAAATGGAGGGTGTGTGTAGATTATACTGATTTAAATAAAGCATGCCCCAAAGATTCATTTCCTTTGCCACATATAGATCAGATGATTGATGCTACCGCAGGTCACGAATTATTAAGTTTTCTAGACGCATACTCTGGTTATAATCAGATTAAAATGGATCCCTCAGACGAGGAAAAAACCTCCTTCATTACTAACAGGGGGACTTACTGTTATAAAGTCATGCCTTTTGGCTTAAAGAATGCAGGAGCCACTTACCAAAGGTTAGTGACTAAAATGTTCCAAGAACATTTAGGAAAGACAATGGAAGTCTATATTGATGATATGCTTGTAAAGTCAACACAAGCGGAAGATCATCTCCAGCATCTCTCTACTACTTTTGATATCTTACGCAGGTATAACATGAAGCTCAATCCAGAAAAATGTGCTTTCGGAGTGCAATCAGGTAAGTTTTTGGGATTCCTTGTATCCAACAAAGGAATAGAAGTAAATCCAGCTCAAATAAAAGATATAGAGGAAATACCTGATATTTTAACAAATAAAAAAGGGGTTCAAAGATTGACAGGGACAATAGCCGCCTTAGGAAGATTTATTTCTAGGTCTTCCGAAAAAAGCTTTAAATTATTTTCAGTTCTTAAAAAACAAAATCAGTTCGAATGGACTGAAGAATGTCAACAGGCCCTCAGAGATTTGAAGATTTATTTATCAAAGCCACCACTACTCTCAAAGCCAAAAGAAGGGGAAAGGTTGTACATCTACCTGGCTGTTTTAGAAATTGTTGTAAGTGCAGTACTGGTAAGAGAAGAAAAAGGTAAGCAATCACCTATCTACTACGTAAGTAAAACTTTATTAGATGCTGAAACGAGATACCCATATCTAGAAAAATTAGCCTTAGCTTTTATAATGGCATTAAGAAAATTACGTCCGTATTTTCAATGTCATTCAATCACTGTTGTGACTTCTTATCCTTTAAGAAATATTTTGCATAAGCAAGAATTGTCAGGAAGATTAGCTAAATGGGCCATAGAATTAAGTGAACATGATATAACATATCAGCCTAGAATAGCAATCAAATCACAAATATTAGTTGATTTTGTAGCTGACTTTAGCAACAGTATTACCCCTGAGGTAGAAAACGAGTTACAACTCTTTAGCGGAGTCAATCCAGGTTAGTGGACCCTATTTACATATGGCTCTTCTAACATAAAAGGGGCCGGATTAGGCATCGTCTTAATATCACCTACAGGTGAAAAGACACGGCAGGCTATTAAATATTACCCTATAACTAACAATGAAGCAGAGTACGGCACTTACCAACTCATCTGCGTAGATCTGTAACAATCAATGGGAAGCAGCTAAGGCTAATGAGAGATGAAATACGAAGAAACAATGAAGTGAGGACATGGAAATTCAACATAAAACATAGTAATGAGCTTAAATGGAGACTCTTACCAGCTAGAGGGAGCAGAATCGCCATGGTCGTTAAAGGCAGGAGAAAAAGCTAGGGCAAGACGAAATAGAGAGTGAAGAGAAGGGAAATGAAATGCCTAAGTCTGTATATTATTACAGCTATACGAAATTTAAGGCTGGGTTACGGGATCTGGGCCCAGGAAATTGGGCCAGGCAAGGGTGGAATTGGGCCTAGACGCTGGAATTGGGCCAAGAAAATTCAGAAGAGACAAGGCTGCAAATTAAAGGGGCTATGAATGCAACATTAAAATAAAATTCAATATGGGCTGCCGTTTGGAGTTTGTGATCAACAAGGCCCATGGACCACACCAGATTTTAGTTGTGTTATTTTTAGCATTTTAGCAAGTTTTAGTAAGTTCTTTCATTTACTACATCACTATTGGGCCGGACAAGCCCAATTTTGATTCTAGGTGCTATGTAGTTTCATAGTTTATCGTCCTAGCTAGTAGG
>ML266676.1:13471-24951 GCA_005239495.1 Nicotiana undulata
AGTACGAGGCTGTTATTGCAGGTTTAGAACTGGCACGGGAGCTGTCAATCGAGCAAATCATAATCAACAGTGATTCCCAATTGGTGGTAAATCAGATGCAGGGGACTTACATCGCTCGAGAAACTCGAATGCAACAATATCTAGAAAAGGCACGGGAACTTGTAAGACAGTTCGAAGTGTGGAAGATAATACAAATACCTAGAGAAGAAAATGCAGAAGCGGATGCATTAGCAAACCTCGCGGTAGTTACAGAAGTAACAAATAAAGACAACGCCATTGTTGTACACCTCTTCCATTCAGCAATCGACCAAGACAGGAACGAGGTATCTTTCAATAATTTAACTTGGGATTGGAGAAACGAAATTCTCAATTTTTTGCAGAATGGTACCAGACCTGAAGACAAGAAAGCAGCTCAAGCGCTTCACCGCAAAGCAGCACGATATTGTCTAGTCCGCAACTTATGGTATCGCAAAATGTTCGGTGACCCCTAGCTAAATGCCTCGTACCTAATCAGACGGAGTTCGTGATAAAAGAAGTCCATGAAGGACACTGTGGATATCATGCAGGAGCAAGATCCTTGGTAAAAACCATAGTCCGAGCCGGGTATTATTGGCCTAAGATGGAAGAAGATGCAGAGAACTTCATATCTAAATGCGACAAATGTCAGAGGTTCGCCAACAATATGCATAGACCAGCAGAACTGTTGCACTCAGTCATATCACCATGGCCCTTCATGAAATGGGGAATGGATATAGTGGGACCTCTTCCCCCAATTAAAGGACAGATATGATTTATACTCGTACTTACTGATTACTTCACGAAATGGGTGGAAGCAGAAGCGTTCAAACAAGTGCGGGAAAAGGAGGTCAAAAGTTTCTTATGGCGAAACATAATATGCCGTTTTCGGATTCCGAAAGAGATCATGTGTGATAATGGCCCACAATTTATAGGCTCTCAAATCATAGAATTCTTTGAGAGCTGGCAAATTAAACGGATTGCCTCAACGCCATATCATCCCGTAGCTAATGGACAAGCTGAGTCTACGAATAAAATCATCGTCAACAATATAAAGAAGCGGTTAGATAAAGCCAAAGGGAACTGGCCCGACAAATTATCGGCAGTATTATGGGCATACAGGACTACATCAAAAATAGCCACGGGAGAGACTCCCTTCGCACTTGTTTATGGCTCAGAGGCATTAATACCCGTGGAAATCGGCGAGCCGAGCTTAAGGGTTATAACAGCTACGGAACCAGCAAATGATGCCAAACTCCAAATCAATCTGTACTTGCTCGAATCACGAAGGGAAGCAGCTTTAATACGGATGGCATCTCAAAAGCAAATCATAGAGCGATATTACAATCGCAAAGCTCATCTTAGATATTTTAAGATTGGAGACTTCGTACTTAAAAAGGTTTTCCAATCAACAAAAGAGGCAGGTGCTGGCAAGCTGAATCCAAATTGGGAAGGACCTTATAAAGTTCGAGGCATAGCTGGGAAAGGCGCATACGAGTTGGAAGCCATGGACGGCAGAATTCTACCAATGAGCTGGAACGCCCTCCACTTGAAGAAGTACTACTTCTAAGGAAAAGAAGTACCCTCGGTCAGGTATCGCATGTTCGATTTTATTTTATTTGAATTTTACTAACTTTTTTAGATGATAGGCAAAAAGCTATTCCATCACCAGATGATGATATTAGACCTGCAAAGACGCGAGGAAATAACACAATTCCCGGTCTAGGGTAACATTTTCTAATGGACGTTTTAAAGGGATAAGCAGTCATCATCTAAAAAAGTATATACCTTCGAGTCCCATACGTTTTCCTTTTTCAGGGAAAGGACCATAAAGAAGGAATAATCAAGTGCTCGAGTTCTCATTCTTCAAAGCTTAAACACTTTGGGGGCTATATAATATGAAAGGCCAAGATGAAGCAAAAAAGACTACTGAAAGTCAAAAGCTCGAGCCTAAAGAACCATTTACCCAGCAAGTCAAGTGGTACGAGAAAAATTAAAAGAACTGAAGACTCCAGCACAAGAATTACAAAGCCTAAACTTTAAGAAAACCTTCGAACCAAGTTCATGTTAAAAGGCAAAGTATTAGCTACGATGAAGAAACAATTACGGATGAAAGATCAAAATCCTTGTATTTAATCAGAAAACTGTTATCAAATAAAACAGTTACGAATTACAAAGCATTTCCCTCGTATTTATTACAAAATTGTTGCAAATAAAAACAGTTGCGGTTAAAAACCCCAATACTTACAAAAACTGTTACTAATGAAAAATAGTTATTTCCTTGTATTAACTCGAAAACTGTTACCTATGAAAAATAGTTGCGAAATACAAGTGAGTATCAAATCTGTTAAAAGAAAACAGTTGCAACATGAGTTTTAGATGATAATCATAACACATGTAAAATGTCGTGGAAGTTCAAACAAAAACTTTCCACAAAAACATCCTTAAACATGTGAGAAATTCCTATCACTCTATTGCATTACAATGAAGTTTAGACGTCTTCTTCATTAAAATGTCAATCAAAAAGGTCCCTAACTCATAATTAAAGCCTATCATAAACAAAGGCTTAAATCTTATACGAACACTGCACCTACTATGAAAAGGTTCGAGTGATTTATGCATTTTCATGCAAAAAGTTAAGAGGTGAAAACAAAAACCTCATAAGAACAAAACATGCAATAGACTTAAAGAGTAAAACAAAAACTCGAAACAAAAGTCTTCAAATTGCATTAATATAAAAAGAGCGGCTAAGTTAAAACTAAGTACTAACTAGTACTTAGCCGCATAATAATTACATTTTTAGTGCCCCTAAGTTGTCAGTTGGGGACTTTAGAGTTTCAAACTTACCCCCGATAGAGCTGGGGGGTAACCACACCAATCCAAATAAAAAAAAAGGGAAACCAGATCTTCAGTCTTCATGAGGAGGAGAGTTGACTTCTTCAGGAGGAACGGCAGTAGCTTGAGGCGAAGAGGCATGAGCAGCATGGGTTTCATCAGTTGATGGAGAAAGATCAAGACCTCGTTGGGTCTTCTTCATGGCCTCTTTAGTTTTAGCACTTTCAGCGTTGAGGTCAAAACCCTCTTGGCTAATCTCCATCAATGTATCAAGGCGAGAATTCATGTACGCCCAGCTTACATCAACGGCAGCCGCCCCTTCGAAGTCATTATAATCTTTTGCCCACACTTGAAGCTCAGCCTTCAATCCATCTTTCTCGGCTTCAGCAGCTTCATGGGCGGCCCTCAAGGGTACAACTGACTCTTCCAAAGTTCGAACTTTGTCTAAAGCTTCACGCAGTTCTCCTTGGGTCCGGGAGAGAGTCTGTACAAGCTCACCAGAATATTCCTCCTTCTGCCCTAGCAGATGCTTCAAGTTCCTGATCTCCTCCGAGGCTTGGGACAATTGTTCAGCAAACGAGGATTCAAGAATACTCTTATCCTTATCATCTTGGCTAGAAGAAGCCTTCTCCACCGCCAGTTTCGTTGTTGTAATCCTCAACTGTCTCCTAAAGGTATTCCTATCCTCTTCTAAAGCATCCATATCTACCCTCAAGATATCATATTGTGCCTTCAGATTGTCAAAATCAACCCGCAGCTCCCGCAACTCTTTCAACTCATTATCTGAATTTGAAACTCTTTACATAAGTTCTAAGCCAATAAGGTGCATCTATAAAATAATAATAAAATAGTTAAACATGGTAAACTGTTTAGACATGGAAAGGTGTACATATGTAAGAATAAGCTACGCTATACCTTCAAAGAAGTATGCACCACTTTATTGGCCCACGTGAGAGCTGTATGGCTGGCAAGTTTGGCTTTCTCTTCAGGACCTATTAGAGGCTTAAGCCACACCTCAGGCTCACCCATCTTTTTGAAGAGACTCCCTTCAGCTGGAACCTCAATCACAACCCTCCGCATCTCCCTGCTAGAAGACCCTACTTCCCTAATGGAAGGCATGGAAGCAGGAACAGAGGGAGCAGTAATAGAAATAAACGGTCCAGGAATTGAAGGAGCCACGGTCACAATAGCAGGCATGGATGAATGAGGAATTGAAGAAACCACGGGCAGAGAAACAGCAGAAGCCGTAACGGCTAAAGGAGCGGGAACAACGGAGACAGAAGGAACCGACGAAACGTCTTCTCTTAAAGAGTCGGGGAAAACAACAGCTAAGGGAACGTCATCGGGAGCGAGATCAAAACCTTCATGAAACAAATACTCGACAGAATCATGGACTGGGGACTTTGAATCATTTTCAGAAGATGAGGGTCTACCTGCAGGCACAGAAGAAAGAGTCATGGGGGTAGACTCGTCGTCCAAAACCACCCGCCTTCTTCGTAACCGGTGTACTAAAACACCCTCTCTTTCTTCTTCTTCTTCTTCGAAACGGGGATCACCAACTTTTCTCTTAGAGGAAGACGAACTAGCAAGGATATCTTGAGCCTGAGTCAAAGACATCTTCGGGATAGATGAAGCAGACACCCCACGGGCGGAAAACCCTGTCAAAAAGGGAAAAGTTAAACGAGAATAAAAGTAGGCTCGGGTAAGACAGGAAGTAAGAAAAACTCCACTTACCATGGGTCTTTACAAGCCAACGGTACTTCCCCGTGAAGTACTTCCAGGACCTTTCTTCAACAGGAGCGGTTGACAACATTTTTTCTACCCAATCACGAATACCAAAGACATTCTCAACAGTATTCATGATTGCTGAAAAGAAAAAAAATAGATACGGTGTTAATAACACAATCCAAGTCTAATGAAAGAAAAAAATAGATGCGAACCAAAAAATTACTCACGTGCACGGTTCTACTTCTCAGGGAAGGGAAGATTCTCTTCACCCACTAAACCAGCAGTGGGGACAGCAACATACCGGAGGTACCAACCTCTGTCTTTATCATCACCAGGGGTTACTAACACTCTATTACTCCGAGCAGCCAGAGTAAAAAACCCTTGACGAAACAAGACAGGAGAATATAAATGAATAAGATGATTGAAAGTAAAGGGAACTGAAGCTAAAGAAGCCAAAACTCTCAGACACGCGACAACTTGCTACACCAGCGGACCAACTTGTCCCAAACAGATATTGAAAAAATGGCAAAACTCGATGATAACTGGATCAATGGGAGGTCTAAACCCTAATGTAAAAGGATATGTATAAACAAAGGAATAACCAGTCCTATAAGACGTTATCCTTTGATTACTATTCGGGACATAAACAGGGAAATCAGGCCCCCAAGAACACTCTCTACGAACAAGAGGAACGTGACCTTCAGTTATAATAGTTGGATACCTCTCCACACTATCTAAAGAAGTAGACTGGTCTACAAGAACTGGGTTTTCCCTAGTAAAGACAAACTCGGCGGGAATAATCTCATCAACTTTGGGTTCACGAAGATGATCATCTTTACCTCTAGATGAAGAATGAGAAGATCTAGCCCTAGGAGAAAGCAAAGACCTAGCGGAAGGAGGAGAAACTATTGGGGAAGAAGAACCTCTAGAGGGAGTAGATCCTAAACTCCTTAGCCTGCCTCCCCTCCGACTCCTAATTGGAGCAGAAGAAGATGCGAGATTTTCCACATCTATTACCTTCTTGGGTTGATTCGATGAAGACATACTTACAGAAGCAATGGAAAATTCTTTACAAGAAAAGAGACAAGTTATAAAATGTTTCGTGGAAGTAAAGAAAGGAAGAAGGGTATTTATACATAAAGACAACCGTCGAAACATGGAAAAACAATGATGGAAAGTCATGATTAAAGGTGTCACTTCGGGACTGACGCAACCACAAAAATCCCTAAAAGGCGTCGAGTCATTGCAGAGCCAATCAGAAATGGACACGTGGAAGGAGCATTAAATGAAAGTGACAAACGACGCCTATGTTCATAGAAAGATACAATGTTTCGGAGCAAAACGGCGGCAAAATATTCCCGCCATAAATGTGTATCCACTTACCAAATATTAATCGACAAATATATGGTAAGTGGGGGGACTATCTGTATTGGTAAAAAAGATTCTCACACGTAAGCAAATTCTTGACAACTCAGCTAGCTACGTGGAGCAAGGAAAACGCAACAGATAGACTTGATTATGTAAAGAGGTACGGGACAAAGAGGCATGGTCAATAAACCCACGAGTTCATCAACCACGTGAAACTTAATGACAAAGAAGAGATACGGTCACAGTGAACCCAGATGAAGCTACGGGCAGATTCGAGAAACAACAGTTAATGACTTATACGTTACGTAACTCCTATAAAACAATAACGGTTATCCTCTGTAACGCCTCATTAATGTAATAATTAGTCATTAATGAGCAATCATGACAGGAACCAAACGTTATACTGGGAAACCCCTATATAAAGGAAAGAAATGTAACCCAAAAGATCATCTGAATTCTCAAATACAATAGACTTTACTTTTTGCATACTACAATATTGTTTATTACTCAATTTTTCTTTATTTATCGTATTACTTTCTTGATTATCAGTAACCCGCGTTCTTCCTAAATAGCTTTGGTCAAAGAATATAATTCTTTGGTTAAACAGTTTCGTCCAGATCCGCAACCCCTACGATCAGCGTTGTACTGCTTAAATCGATCCCTATTTGACCTTGGTTCACGATCAATGTCTCTTTTGGATCTATCACTAGCTCAGACAGGATAAAATGACCCGGAAAGGGCCCTAAGCTGATCATCTTCGACTCTAATTTTTGACTGATATCGGTTATGCACGTTGACCCAACTTATGGCCAGATATTCTACCAGATTTTGTTTCAATTGTTGTGAAGCCAATGATCTTCGAGTATTGAGTCCTTGGGAGAAGGCCAAACGGCCGAATCGTTTGCCACAAGCGGTAGGTCCATCCGTTTCATTTGAAATCTTGACACGAATTCTTTGAGAATCTCGTTATCTCTTTGCTTTACTTGAAAAGGTCCGACTTCCTGGTCTCGACCTTGATGGCTCCGACGTGTGCTTTTACAAAAGTATATGCAAGCATGGAAAATGAGTCAATAGAACTGGGGGGTAAGTGTTGATACCATATCATAACTCCTTTTGATAAGGTCTCCCCAAACTTTTTCAGCAAGACATATCCGATCCCATCATCTTCTAAGTCGTTCCCCGTGATGAAACACGCATATGAGGTCACGTGTTTATTTGGGTCAGTTGTCCCATTGTACTTAGGAATTTTATGTATGCGGAACTTTTTAGGGATCGTCTTCGGGGCTTCTCTCGAAGGAAAAGGCTTCTGAACAAACTTTTTGGAGTCTAGGCCTATCAATTCGGTGGTGCTCCGGGGATTTGGTCGACCCTGGAGTTGTAAGTCTCCACCTTCTTGTTGTTGGCTTCGATTTTCTTTTCTCCTGTTTCCATACGCTTTTCCAATTCCTCGATCATCTTTATTATCTCGGGGTTAGTCCCGACTTCAGCTTCATTTGGCCTATTTGTGACAGGTCATTTCTGCGAGTGTTTTCCCGGGATGATTCGGGCTCAACTCTACTGGGGCGTGGCTTTCGTTCTGCAGTTGGTCTATCGGTGCTTGCTGAGCCTGCAACACTTAGAAGATCACCCATAAGTTGATCCCATCTCCTTCAACGTCACGAGTATTTTGTGCTACCGACCGAACTTCCCCGCGGACTCTATTCTCAGGATCGGTGGGAAAATTCGTGCTAATGGCCACATGTGAGCTGTCTTCGATTGGATACGCGACCGGAATTCCGTTGGGATCGGCGGGGGGTACCTCGTTACCTGACGCTATATTGTTGTTCTCTCCATGATGGTCAGACTCAACATCCGTGTTTAGAGGAGAAGATTGAAAGTTCGACATTTTAAATGCAGACTTGAAATTAAAGACACTTCAAAGAACAAGTATGAAGTAGGGTGTTATATGAAAATTTGTATCAAATTGCCACTATTATCCTTAGCCCCACTTTAAGGGCCAAACTGTTTACCCTCAATATCGGATAACAATTAAATTTGTTGGTGGTTTTAAAGATACACGGATTAATTTGATATAAAACGATAAATTAAGTCAAATTGAACAAACGTAGATAAAATGGTTTCAAACCACACAAGGAGGATAGTTCCAGCCTTTAGTGAAATATTCACCCTCGATCCGGGTTCGCTATGGCCAGCACCGATGAACAAGAGAAAGAGCTAATATTACTTTGGAATGCGTGTTACAATGTGTGTCAAGAACTATTAGACCCTCTTTAAATAGTAGGGGACTCCTACCCTAAGTACAACTCTGTAAAAGGTAAAAAATCTTCGGACTATCTTATTGCTGGTTTTCCATTTATACGTGCCGAGATCCCCGCGGTGACATTCGACCGATCACGAATATCATGGCCTTCTGTTGGTCGTGCTTGATAGCCCGACAATGTTCTTCGAAGTCGTTCAAGGTGAGGTCCGATTTTGAACCATGACTCTGATATCCTCGAGGGCGGACGTCATGCCCCCCCCCCCCCCGGATTCTGATTGGATGAGACTTTTGCTTCGATTTCGGCCCCTGTCATCATGTCTCGAGCTTGACTTATTTTATGGAGACCGGGGTATACCATGAGCCCGTTTACTCGTATACATCAATAAATAACTGCACATTGAGTTACATAAAATTACAAAGAAAGCCGTCAAATGCTGAAAATCTTATCAGGAAAGAACATATAACCCTTCAAAACTTGCGGTTGTGGTCATATCTGCTCTCATTCTCCAGACAGGGACCCCAACGTACCAACAAAGAGTCTTAAGATATCATATAGCACTACTGCAAAATATTGCACCATCACTATAATTTAATCTATTAAAGGATATTATTACCCCATTTGTAATTTTGTATCATATCAAAACAAGTGAATCTAGGATTTAATTTACTTAAAAGGTTCAGCTTTTAATTATTACCAAACGAATTGTATTTTTAAAATTATATAATATTAAAATATTATCATATATAATTTTTATTTTGTATCGAAAATATTTTAAAACAACTTAAACAATTAAATAAAGTTGCTTCTACTATGCATATTAAATTTAATATCAAAATTTATACGATTATAAAATCACTTAATAAAAAATTCATTATACTATCGGCTGTAAGAATATAAATTCACCAAAAAATAAGCTTTTAAAAAAAGTTCAACAAAAAATAAGCTTTAAAAATTTCACGCAAACCGACTCTCGCCAACCCAGCAGAACATCCAAGACAAAAAACCCATGCTAGCACGAAAGAACCCCTCTCCCTCACAAAGAGATGATCGCAGATCCCTCCCCTACGCCATGACTGAAACTGAGATGGAACACCGTGAGGGAGAGGAAGACAACCAAATGGAGAAACACCCCCCGCCCCCCCACCAAAACACAAACAAGCACATAGCTGAAGCCCAAACAAACACAAAAATCCTAGAACCAAAACACGAACAAGCAAGGGCAAGACCATCCTTCCTAAACAAACTGCAAGCCAATCTCCAAGATAACCAAAACGGGAACCAAATAGTAGTCCAGAAATCTATCACAGGTTTCGACTTATCGGACGAATCAGAAAATCACCAAGACATGGATAACTTTATCCCCGTAATATCAGAAGATAAGGAAAGAATCTACAAAAACTGGGAAAGCTCCCTAATAATAAAAAAATTCGGCATAAGAGTAACGTACCAATTCCGTCAACAGAAAATTCACGCAATTTGGAGGCCTACCGAATTTTTAACCTTGATCGACCTTGGTCACGACTACTACCTCATTAAGTTCGACAAACAAGAAAACTATGACAAAGCTCTACACATGGGGCCCTGGTTCATTGGTAACCAATTCCTCATAGTAAGGAAATGGGAACCTAGATTCATAGCCTCGGAGGCATCCTTAACCTACTCAGCTATTTGGGCTAGGCTTCTAGAGCTCCAACGGAATTCTACGACTATGAGATTCTCCAGGAAATAGGAAACAAACTAGGCAAACTTCTACGTATCGATGCATGCACATCATCAACCACACGGGGCAAATATGCAAGGGTATGCATCTTGACACCCATAGAAAAGCCCCTAAAACCCCCACATTATCATCGGAAATCATTACCAAAAAATAGCGTACGAGGGTTTCAACCTACTGTCCGAATCATGTGGAAGGCTTGGCCATACCCAAAGAAATTGCCCTTATGTGACTCCTCCCAAAGCGCAACCTAGCACCACCAATAACACTGGAAAAACCAAGGAAATTGAATCCTTAACCAAAGAGATTGACCAATGGACGATTGTCACACATTAGAAAAAGCGCAAAAAAATACAAGACCATACAAGAGATTACCATAGGGAATCATTAGGAAAACCCAAACAGGAAACAAAGCCTAACGTTAAGACATCTATGGACAACCCTCTTAGACCAGTAGATATTAAACTAGGACAGCCACCATTACAAGACCATAGGCTCAAGACCACTGGGGGACCAAGCAAAATACACGAGCCCGCTAACAAAATGGACAATACCCAACCTCCCCCACCCAATAACGGCTATAGCCTAAACCTAGAAAACCTATGAAATCCTAGCCACCCAAACAACGAAATACCAAAAGCAACAGATCCAAGCCCATCAGGGGTCACACCTACTGCCAAGCATTTAAAGCCCTTATTCAATAACCAAGAACCCAAATTTAGGACAATCCCTCATGTCATCGCATCCCAAATAACCAACGATCCTAACATAAATAACCTAGAACCTAATGAAAGAACCATTAAATATAACCCTAAGCCATTGTTATCAGGCGGAAACATGGAGATTGACCCCCCTCAAACCTAGGAATTGTCCCAACGGCATTAAATTCTTTCAATTCAAAGTTCACCCCCACTCCGAAAGAAACCATCGAGTTTGTATACCTAATGTCAACCCTCATCCCCACCAAAATCTTAGAGGCCATCATCACAGGCCATCAAACGACCCAAGACCCAGTCATGTCGGTCAGAAACATCATACAACCCCTCCAAAATTTAAACCTCATTACAATGAGCCCTGAAGAGATTTCTCCACACAAAGAGAAAGACTTTAACCAACAAAGAAGTGTTACACAACACCATGACCAGGTTTCCAACCAATTACAACCAAAGGATCAGAAGGAACGTTTGGATGAGAGAACAACAAGATCAAACTTCCATGCACCACAACCAACTATGAACCCACCCCAACCAATAATCTACACCACACCTCCACTACTATTGAACCACACCCCACAATCATGGCTAGAGAATGGACTGACGGGGTACTCACTGAACATGAACTTGCAACTAAACGGACAGGACATAATAATCTAACTAGAGGATCCAAACTACCTAGCACAAATAGTGACAGAGGGACTAAGAATTGGGCTGGACAACATAGCCATCCATGGTTGTCCATGTTCAACAATCAGAACTCCACACCCACCAATAACCCCCCCCCCCCCTTGGGCGGTCTCTTTTTCCCCTCTAGATGGGAATAAAAGAAAGCCTTAACCA
>ML266676.1:32668-43862 GCA_005239495.1 Nicotiana undulata
CAAATGGATCTTCAGGCTTGAGCTTTGACTATTTTTATAGTCTTCTTTACTTCTTCTTTGTCTTCCATACTGTATAGCCCCCCAAGTGTTTGAGCTTTGAAGAATGAAATCTCGAGCACTTGACTATTCCTTCTTTGTGGTCCTTTTCCTGAAAAGGAAAAACATACGGGACTCAAAGGTATATAGTTTGGATGATGACTGCTTAACCCTTAAAAATGTCCATCAGAAAGTTGTAACCCTAGACCGAAAATTCAGTTACTTCCTCGTGTCTATGCATGTCTAATATCATCATCTGGTGATGGTTTAGCTTTTTGCCTATCATCTAAAATGGTTAGTATAATTTTAGCTGTACAAAAATGAAATCGACGTAATGATACATGACCAGGGGTATTCCTTTTACTTAGAAGTAATACTTCTTCAAATGAACAGCATTCTAACTTGTTGGTAAAAGAATTTCATCCATAGTCTCCAGTTCATAAGCGCCTTTTCCAGCAATGTCATGGACTTTGTAAGGTCCTTCCCAATATGGATTTAGCTTTCCTGCACCATCTTCCTTTGTTGATTGGAAGACTTTTTTAAGAACGAAGTCCCCAATTTTGAAATACCTAAGGTGAGTTTTTCTGTTGTAATATCGCTCTATAATTTATTTTTGAGCTGCCATACGTATTAATGCAGCTTCTCTCCTTTGCTCCATCAAATCCAAATTTGTTCTCAACTCGTCGTTGTTCGTTTCTTCTGTTGCTGTTAGGAATCTCGTACTTGGTTAGCCAATTTCCACTGGTATTAAAGCTTCTGAACCATAAACAAGCGCGAATGGAGCTCCTCCCGTGGTTGTTTTTGCAGTAGTTCTGTAAGCCCATAATACTGCCGGTAGCTCGTCAGGCCAATTTCCCTTGGCTTTTTCCAACTACTTCTTTAAATTGTTGACAATGATTTTGTTCGTTGACTCGGCCTGCCCATTAGACACAGGGTGATATGGCGACGAAGTGATTTATTTGATTTTCCAGCTTTCAAAGAATTCTGTGATTTGTGAGCCTATGAATTGCGGGCCATTGTCACGTACGATCTCCTTTGGTATACCAAAATGGCATATTATGTGTCGCCATATAAAGCTTTTCACTTCTTTTTCTAGCACCTGCTTAAAAACGCCTGCCTCCACCCATTTTGAGAAATAATCTGTTAATACGAGTAAGAACCGTACCTTTCCTTTAGCTGGGGGGAAGAGGTCCTACTATATCCATTCCTCATTTCATGAATGGCTACGGTGACACCACTAGGTGGAGTAATTCTGCTGGTCGATGCATATTGTTAGCATATCGTTGGCATTTGTCGCATTTAGCTACGAAATTCTCAACGTCTTCTTCCATTTTAGGCCAATAGTACCCTACTCTGATCAGGGTTTTGACTAAGTATCTTGCTCCTGCGTGGTTTCCACAATGTCCTTCGTGTACTTCTTTCATCACGTACTCTGTTTGATTGGGTCCAAGGCACCTTGCTAGGGGACCTCCAAACATTTTGCGATATAAAATATCACGAACTAGGTAGTACCGTGCAACTTTCCGGCGAAGTGCTTGAGCTTCTTTTTTATCTTCAGGCACGGTGCCATTCTGCAAAAAATTTACAATTTCGTTTCTCCAATCCCAGGTTAAATTATTAAATGTTACCTCATTTTTGTCCTGGTCGATTGCTGAATGAAATAAGTGTATCACAATAGCATTGTCTTTATTGGTTACGTCGGTAACTGCTGGAAGGTTAGCTAATGCATCCGCTTCTGCATTTTCCTCCCTGGATATTTGCATAATCTTCCATGACTGGAATTGTCTTATTAGGTCTCATGCCTTTTCCAGATATTGTTGCATTCGAGCCTCTCTAGCAGTATAAGGCCCATGCATCTGGTTTACCACTAGTTGAGAGTCACTTTTAATCACGATCTGCTCGATTGAGAGTTCTCGTGCTAGTTCAAGTCCTACAATGACAGCTTCATACTCTGCTTCATTGTTAGTTATGGGATAACATTTAATAGCTTGTCTTATCTTTTCGCCCGTGGGTGATATTAAAACAATTCCCAAACAGGCTTCTTTTACATTAGAAGAGCCGTCAGTAAATAGGGTCCATAATCCTGGATTAGCCCCGTTGAAGATTTGTAACTCTTTTTCCACTTCAGGGATTATGCTAGTATTAAAATCAACGACGAAATCAGCTAAAATTTGAGACTTTATTGCAGTCCTAGGTTGATACATTATGTCTTGTTCGCTTAATTCTATTTCCCACTTAGCCAATCTCCTTGATAACTCTTGTTTATGCAAAATATTTCTCAGTGGATTTGAAGTTAAAACAGTAATTGGGTGACACTGAAAGTACGGTCTTAGATTTCTAGCTGCCATGATTAGAGCTAAAGCTAATTTTTCTAGATGAGGATATCTAGTTCCAGCATCTAATAAAGATTTTCTTACATTATAAATAGGAGATTGTTTATCTTTGTCTTCTCTTACAAATACTACACTTACGGCAATTTCTGGAACGGCAAGATAGACATATAGCCTTTCCCCCTCCTTTGGTTTAGACAGCAACGGGGGATTTGATAGATAGGCCTTCAGATCTTTGAGAGCCTGCTGGCATTCTTCAGTCCATTCGAACTGATTCTGCTTTTTTAGAACTGAAAAGAATTTAAAACTCTTCTCCGAAGACCTGGAGATGAACCTTCCTAAGGCTGCAATTCTACCTATTAGTCTTTGAACTTCTTTTTTGCTCGTAAGTATATCAGGTATTTCTTCAATAGCTTTAATTTGAGCAGGATTTACTTCAATACTTCTATTTGATACAAGGAAACCCAAAAATTTACCTGATTCAACGCCAAAGGCACATTTTTCTGGATTTAATTTCATGTTATACCTGCGTAGGATTTCGAAGGTAATTGAAAGATGTTGGAAATGATCTTCTACTTGTGTTGATTTCACTAGCATGTCATCAATGTAAACCTCCATTGTTTTCCCTAGATGTTCTTGGAACATCTTGGTTACTAGCCTTTGATACGTGGCTCCAGCATTTTTCAGGCCAAAAGGAATGACTTTGTAATAATAAGTCCCCATGTTTGTAATAAAGGAAGTTTTTTCCTCATCTGAGGGATCCATTTTTATTTGATTATAACCAGAATACACATCTGGAAAGCTTAATAATTCATGACTTGCAGTGGCAATAATCATTTGATCTATGTGCGGTAATGGAAATGAGTCTTTTGGGCATGCTTTATTCCAATATGTATAATCTACGCATACTCTCCATTTTTACCATTCTTTTTAGGCACCACTACGGTATTAGCTAACCAATTAGGATATTTTACCTCATGTATTGAACCGATTTTTAAGAGTTTATGTACCTCTTCATCGATCACTTGGTTCTTGAATGGTCCTTGCTTTCTTTTCTTTTGCTTGACAGGCACGAATGATGGATCTTCATTTAGTTTATGAGTCATCACTTCCGGGGGTATACCTGTCATATCTTAATAGGACCAAGCAAAACAATCCGCGTTAGCTTTTAATATTTAATTAACTTACCTCTTCTAGTAGGGCTTAGCCTTGTGCCTATATGAACTTTTTGCTCAGGCTCCTGCTCGAACAGTGGAACAACTTTGAGCTCCTGAGTAGTTGTTTTGATACGCTCGTCCTCTTTGGTTCCTGAATGACATCAGGTCTGGAATCCATGTCCGTATGTTTTGATGCAACCTCTGTGGTGATTTGATTCACCTTCTCTTTATCGCTTTTTTCCGTGTCTGTTTGAGTTGTTTCCTCGTCCTTTGATTCTTCCGCTCCCTCTTTTTTGTTGGAGTGTACTACAGAATTGATGTTTCTTGAGGTGTGCTGATCGCCTCGAATATGTTGAATTCCCCATTTGGAGGGGAATTTAATTACCTGATGTAAAGTAGATGGTAATGCTTCCATATCATGGATCCATGGTCTCCCCATGATTACGTTGTAAGCCATATCAGTATCAATGACTTGGAATTTCGTATTTTTTACTACTCCTTCTGCATAGGTACTAAGCTCGATCTCTCCTTTTGTTATGATTGTTGAGTTGTCGAACCCAGATAAGGTTCGTGCTTTTGGAATTACTCGGTTCCCCATTAGCATCTCTTCCACAACCCTTAACAAAATGATATTGGTCGAGCTACCTGGATCAATCTACACTCTTTTCACGTTAGTGTCATGTATAAGTAGAGATATTACCAATGCGTCGTTGTGAGGAAGCAATAATCCACTGGCATCTGCGTCGTCGAATGATATATTGTCTGCTTCCAAAGTTTCACGAGTTCCCTTCCCGTGGGTTATTGTGAACTTGGTTGTTCTTTTGCAAATTACATTATTCACCTCTTCTCCTCCGTGTATCACATTTACTGTTCTCTTTGGAGATGGTGGCTTTGGGGGCTCTTGCATGTTCTTCATATATGCCTGTTTACCTTTTTCACAAAACAGTTCTGTTAGATAGCCTTGTTTTAATAACTGTTCTACCTCACCTTGCAATAACCTGCAATCTGACGTCCTGTGTCCATGATCATTATGGAATTCGCACCAGAAGTCTGTATTCCTTTTGTTTGGATTCGACCTCATTTCTTTGGGCCATCGAACTTTATCACCCATATTTCTTAATACTGTAATTAATTCAGAAGTACTTACACTGAAATTGTAGCCTCTAATTCTTGCATTACCTTTATTTCGTTCATCTCAATCCTTTCGGGATCTTGATGAAGATAAGCTCATATCTCTATTTGACGGTCTGTAATCTGACCGCGTGTTTTCAAATTGGGAACGAGTTTCTCGTCCCGAAGGTCCCATATATGGACCGTACCTGTTTATACCAGTTCTCCTTTCTAATTCGGAGCATCTAGAACTGATCTTGTCTTCTGTTTTTGACTGCGCAATAGTATCTTCTTCTATTCGTAACTTGGTGTTGTACTTGTTACAGACTATACCTGTTACATACATCATTCCATGTCGTGGCTGGAAACTCTCTCAAGCTTTCCTTGAGTCTTCTCGTAGCTTCTGAGCTTCTATCATTTAAATTACTTGTAAATGCCATTGCTGCCCAGTTGTCAGGTACTCTTGGTAGCAACATTCTTTCTCGTTGGAACCTGTTTACAAACTCAGGGAGCAACTTTGTGTCTCCTTGTTTTATTTTGAATATGTCTTCCATTCTTTTTTCTACTTTTGTGCACCGGAATGTGCTTTTATAAAGGAATCTGCAAGCTCAGCAATAGTCAATAGAATTTTCGGGTAAAAGAGAATACCATGTTAGCTCTCCTTTGGTGAGGGTTTCTCCGAACTTCTTGACCAGCACTGATTCAATTTCTTGTTTAGTCAATTCGTTGTCTTTTACTCCTGTAGTAAAAGCACTAACATGATCACATGGATCAGTTGTCCCATCGTACTTTGGAATATCAGGCATTTTGAATTTCTTGGGAATAGGCAAGGGTGCTGCACTTGGCTTCCAAAGTTGTTGAGAATATCTATCAATGTCAATACCCTTGATAACATGTGGTACTCCAGGAATTTGCTCGATTCGATCGTTTTGTTCCTTCACCTGTTTCTGCAAGGTTAGTAATAAAGATTGTAAATCTGAATTATTAGACATACTTGGTCTTTCTTCGAGAGACTCATTCGGAGTGCCTCTACTTTTGAGTTTGCTAATCCGGATTGTGGATTTTCCACAGTTGCGGTGTTGTTCGAAGGAGGCGTAGGTGACACAGTGTCACGACCCCAAATCCTAACAGGCTGTGATGGCGCCTATTGTGGAACTAGGCTAGCCAACCATCATTTTACTACACATTTGTTCAGTTATAAGAGTTCACAATTTAATAATAAGCATGCAACCAAGCATATAATAGTGTAATTTAGTCTTAGCGTCCCAACAATAGTCTAAACAAAACCTCCCAAGACTGGAGTCAATAGTCATGAGCATCTAAGAATAAATAAATCTAACCCTACTAAAACTATAATATATGTCTCTGAATCAAATGCTAAAAGTAAATAAGGAAGGGAAATGGAGAAGTTGTGGACGCTGGATAGCTACCTCGAAATCCCGTGAACTGCTGCTAACGAACAAGGCAGCTACTGCTCCAAATTGGTACCTGAATCTGTGCACGGAGGCAGAAGGAGTCTTTATGAGTACGCCAACTCAGTAGTAATGAAAATAAATCACAGTCTGAGAAATATAAAACACACAGTACAAATACACAATTTCACAAAAGCCAGTAAAACACCAAGTCACCAGGTAGTATTCATCAAATACATAAGTTCGAAATCAGTTTTCCAGAAATCCTTTAAACCAAGTGTAATATCAGAATATCTCAGTAAAACCGGTTTGAAAACGAAGTAAATCATAGTTTGAAAACTCAATAAAAAATCTTCAGAAAACTGCCCCTCGGGCCATAATCATTTCTCGTAACAATATCTTTCGGTATTAGCCCATCAGGCAACCTCACAATCACTCTGCCCATCAGGCAACCTCACAATCACTCTGCCCATCAGGCAGCCTCACAATCACTCAGCATAAGCTCCGCGGGCATCACTCATTAGGTACCTGCGCTCACTAGAGGTGTGTACAGACTCCGGAGGGGCTCCTACAGCCCAAGCGCTATAATAAGCCACAACATGGCACAAATCACACACAATATAGGCCCACAGCCTCACTCATGTCATATCATCCTCACAATATAGGCCAGCAACCTCACTCATATCATAACATCCTCACAATATAGGCCAGAAGCCTCACTCAGTCAGACAGTCTCAATTTTCCCTTCAGGCCATAAATATACCGGGTTCTCGACCCAAAAATAGTGTTTTATTTTCAAGAAATAGTATCAAAATATTCTGAGTGTCAAAACAATTTCACAGAAAAGACTAAGTGAAAAATCATAACATATCAGTGAGGAAAATAGTAAAAACATCCCCCAAGGGGTAAACAGATCGGCACTAGGCCCCAAACATGGCTTACAACCCAAATCATATCAAGATATAACAATGCTATTAAGCGTAGGCTTGAAAATTGGTTTCGCAACCCAATAGTTGCCTAAGTAAGGAATATATCTCCAAAGTCTCAACATTTGCATTTCAAAACCCGTGAAAGGGTGCACAGTCTGGGGTTTCATACCCTCATGACAAGATTTAAAGATATTACTTACCTCAAACTAGCCCGAAACTACTTCGCAATGCGTTTGCCTTTCGAATCCACTTCCGGATGCTCCAAATCTACCAAGTTCAGATTTTTATCATCAAATTATGCTCAAGGAATAAATTCCAATTGAAAAATATCGAATTTAGCTCAAAAATCCAAATTCGGTCAAAACCCGACCAAGGCCCGCATCCCGAAACTCAGAAAGTTTTATACCAAAATGTTCTTCATCATCTCCTGAGTTCGTACATATAAAGAACACCAAAATCGGAGTTCATTTGACCCCTCAAATCGACTCCTAAAGGTCTCCTAATCTCAAGCCCTAAACCCACCTTTTTCTACTGATTTCCATGAACTTAATACTGAGATTATGTTCTATAATAATCCATAATTGAGTTTTAATGATCAAAATACTTACTTCTATAAAGAACACTAATTTCCCTCTTCAAAAATCGCCTCAAGAGCTCTTTGTCCGTACAAAAATGGTGTAAAAAGGGTTTAGGTCGCGAAAGGGTTTATTTAAATATGCCCAGTTATTTACTCTCCGCGATCGCGGTCAATGGAACGCGATCGCACAATGTTTCTCCCTTTGACCTCCGCGATCGCAGACCAAGGCACGCGACCGCACAGTGCATTTCTTCAGCCGACCCCGCGCGTCCCAAACTCCCTACGTGATCGCACCCTGGCACACGCGATCGCACTGACCCCACTCCCCCTTCTGCGCGATCGCAGGCCTTTGCTCGCGATCGCACAGCAAAACCTGAGCCTGCCCAACATTAACTCTCCGCGATCGCATTACTTCCCCCACGATCGCAGTGAAGGAAATTGTTGTGCACAAAAACCAGAAAACCAGCTATGTATTCAAGTCCAAATGAGTCCGTTAATCACCCGAAATCAATCCCGAGCCCCTCGGGACCCCAACCAACTATACCAACACATCACATATGATCATTTAAACTTAGTTTCACTCTCAAAACACTAAAATTAACATCAAAACACCAAATTCACCTCGGATTCAAGCCTAAGAACTTCGAAATTTCTAAAATCCACCAACGATGCCGAAACTATTCAAAACAACTCCGATTGACCTAAAATTTTGCAGACATATCCAAAATGACATTACGAACTTGTTCCAACTGTCGGAATTTCATTCCGACCCCGATAGCCTATTTTCCACTGCCAACCGAAAATCGCCAAAAACTAACTTTCGCAAATTCAAGCCTAATTCTACACCGGACATCACAAAAATATTTCGGACACACTCCTAAGTCCCAAATCACCTAACGAATTTATTCGAGCCATAAAATCCTTATTTCGAGGTCGTTTACCAATAAGTCAACTCTCAGTTGACTTTTTTAACTTCAATGTTATTTTTAAAGACTAAGTGGCTAAACTCTCACTACAACCATTTCGATTTCAAGCCTATCAACTCTAACACATCAATAACGATATAATCAATCTATGACAAGTCATTAACAACAATTATAATGCAGGTTCTACGTAACGACAGACCGGGTCGTTACACACAGCTGGTAGCCCCTTCATGAAAGCTTGTAGGGCTTCATTCACATATTCGCCAACCATTTGCTTCACAGGGTCTTGCTCTCATGTTTGTTCATTTCCATTGTGATCATTGTTTTGAGTTATAGACCTCCCTGCGGATTTTTTGGCCCATGTCACTGAATGGGTTTTGAAGATTGACAAATAGTGACAAGTTGAACCATGTCCATCAGAGCAGATATATCTGAACGAAGCAGTTGGCACAAGAATCGTACAAGTCTAGGAGATATTAGTGATTGCTGAGTATCAAAGAACTAAGAGAATGTCTCCTAATACGAAAAGGTTGCAAACTGATAAAGATGACAGAAGTTGATTTCAGCTAGGACAGAAGTAGAGGAAGGAAGTTGAGTTACAATCAAACCTGTTTACCCAGGAAGAGTTAGATTAGAATTGAATCATGTACTCAACAAACGAACTTTATAAATAATCAATGTATTACTGCTGAAACAAGTGACGCACAAGTACTAAAGTGAATCAAGATCTGAAGCAAAAGTCCCAGAGATATTTTGCAAGCAGAATTGTCGTGCGATACAAAGGCTACAGTTCAACTAGAAGAAACAGTTCCATTGTTTGTGTATTGAGTCTAGTTGATTGTAGTAGGCGATTTAATATTGTATCTTTTCAGCTTTCATAGAAGCAATTGTAATAGGTACACATTGTTCAAGTTAGAGTTAGCTTGAAATCTGTAGAAATTAGCTAGAGGCTAGTTGATACAAAGAGGATTAGAGTTAGTCCTAGGATTACNTATTTTGTAAGTCCGTTTTGGCTCAGAATTTTAGTGAAGTGTTTGAGCAAATCCTACTGAGGAGTAGGTCGTGTTTTTTTCACCTTTTGAGCCAGGTGTTTTCCACGTAAAAATCCATGTGTATTTACTATTACAGCTTTATTATTCCGCAAACAGTAGTAAGTAGTATACTAAGAAGAACCAGGTTCTTTTTATTAGACAACACTCGAAAATTGGGTACTACACAATCAACTATATTATTGTGTAGTATTGAAGTCTAAAATATCAGGATTGATCTCTTGAACCTCGTGGGGATCCCTGAGGTGATGGAACGGGAGTTCCAGTTGCCTGTTGCTTGTTATTATCGGCATTCGACATGATTCACGAAAAGTTATTTGAAAAGAAATAAAGATTATTGGATTCCCGGTAACGGAACCAATTTGTTTAACCAAAGAATTAGATTATCTGCCAAAGCTACTTTAAGAAGTACTCGGGCTTCTGATTACCAAGAAAATACGCTAGTAATTATAATCAGACTCGTAAATAGAAAGCAGCAAAGATGCGTAAAAGTAAGTGTATTTCAATAGTGGTTCGAACGTGTCCTTACAAGTTATATTTTACTCCATTTTATAGGAAATTTCTTAATATAACGCCTACTTTTCTTAATGATTGAGCATTAATGACTAATAATGACATTTATATAACATTACAATGGTTAATCGTAACTGTTGCGTGAAGATTATGTAACGTTTGGCTCATTGATTGAAGATCTTTTGACTATGCCATTTATTCTGCTTCGGTTCATTCAGACCGTGTCTCTTCAACTCCTCAACGAGATTGAAGTTTCCGTATCTAATTGCCTCGTGGGTATGCTATTTCGTTCATCTTTGTCTCGTACCTCTTTGTAAAGTCACGACCAATTGTCATATTTTCATTGCTCCACATGGATTGCCTTGTCATCTGAATTAATACACGTGTCAAGACTATTTTTACCAATACATAAGGACTAGCACTTATGCACGGCCTAAAGATAGCCATACAAAACAACATACAACCACTAGTAATCGAAACAGACTGCAATATTAATTAGCATGCTCACTAACAATAATTGTCTATACCAAAATCTGATTAATTATTGAAAATGGATGCTAACTAGAGTGGGGGAGCCTGCGGTGTCCCACGTCTTCAGGAAAGAAAATGGAGTCGCTGATCTCTTGACCAAGAACAGGAGCAACTCAAACTTTTTTGGAAGCCCTATGTTGTATTGCACCCCGCCCCCTTTTGTTATTTCTATTTTTGAACTGAACAAGCTAGGCGCTATGCGTCCTAGACTAGTCCCATCTTGTAATGACTTTTGATTTTATGTTATGAGTATCTACATTACCAAAAAAAAAAGGCCCAACAGTGTCTCTATCACAAGAAGGGTAAACCTTATTTAAATTTGGTATGATAAAGTATTTTATATTATGATAAGAAAGGTCATAATATGGATAAGTCCACGTAACTCAAGTCTAATAGATTAAATAAAAAATAAAAAATATTGAATAATAAAAATAAATTAGAGATAATGATACTTATAAATCATAAGTTTAGAAAATAAAGTAAATATACTATTTAAATATTATTAACAAATTTAAATAATTTAAAGTTTTCGAGCAATATTTTCAAAACAAAGTAAATATTTATTTTATCAAAAAAAAAAAAAAAAAAAATAAAAATATAAATTTAAATATTTTTATAAATATA
>ML266676.1:43945-66032 GCA_005239495.1 Nicotiana undulata
AAAAAAAAAAAAAAAAAATATATATATATATATATATATATATATTTATCTATATAATATTAACGAATATTATTTGATAATATTAAATAAATTTACAATATAATGAGCAACATAAAACGTAATAATACAATATAAAAAAATAGCAAAATTAAAGAAAATTATTAAAAATTTACTATTAGAAATGAAAGGAAAGACTATTTGAATTTGATATTAGAAAGTTCTTAAAACTATGATAAAAATACTCAAACTATAGAAAATAGATATAATTTAACTTATTATGTAGTAATTTAACTTACAAAAAAACTAAAATTCCATAATAAATACAATTGGGAAGAAGAATTCAATTTACTTTATATGAAAATAATATAAAGATAATAACTATTACAATTGTTAGTAGATTTACGATAAATAGTAGATACAATGTGATTATATCCACACTTTAAATTTATTTGATAAAATTAAGTAAATAAATAATATTAAAAAATATTACAAATAAATTTATTTGATTACTATATGATATGTGTCATTTGATTTTGTATAAGCTTGTTATATTTTTGTACACAACAATAAATAATAAAATAACAACTAATATTTCTTAAAATAATATGATATATTAGATTACTACTTTATAAGATTAATATTCTGTCAAATTATCTGCACAATCGTGCGAATTCTAGCACTAGTTTGATTTAAAAATTCAAGACAAGGTTACGCAAAATAAATCATGTACCATTATGATAAGTGTCAATTAAACGCATAACAATATATGTAGATGAGGCATTCTAACAAATTGGTAGACTTGAACCTTATTCTTACATGATTTGGTCAATCCGGTATATTATACTGAAGTTCCAGCATAAGTATATTGGAACTCCAGCATAATATAATGGAGTTCCAGCATAAGTATACTAGAGCTCCATCATAATATATTGAAGTTCCAGCAAAGTATACCTGTTCAGTATAATATGCTGGAAGTTCATACGCAGGTGCTCGAATCTCCAGTATATTATGCTGGAAATTTTCGCGTGTTGGATTTCCAGCATAATACGCTCGAAGTTCATACACATGTGCACTGAACTCCAGTATATTATGTTGGACCGGTTTATGTTGCAGCAAAATAATAACTATTTTTCAATGACTTAGCAAACGCTGTCTATTTTTTAATGTTGAGTCCGAAAACTGACTAGCCCGTCGTATTTTTACATAGCACTCATGCTGGATGTCTAAGACACAAACCAGAATTAGGCCCATTAAGGCCCAATGGTGTCTTTGTCTCAAAATGATCTTCAAAGTCTTTCACTTTTTTCCAAAATTAGTGTTTGGCCATAAAAATTTTAATTTTCACTTGAAGATAAATTTTAAAAAGTTGTTTTTCAAAATTTTTACTCACATCACTCACAAAAATTCAAAAACAACCCAAATTATATTCATGTCCAAACACAACTCCAATTTTCAAATACCATTTTCACTTAAAAAAATTCATTTTTTTCGAAATTTTACGATTCTTTTGTCCAAACACCACTAAGAGCCTGTATGGATTAGCTGATATATGTGATAAGTTTGAAGTGCTGAAATTTTTTTTTAAGTGCTGAAACTAATTTTTAAAATAAGCATTTACGTATTTCGATAAAAGTGCTGAAATTGGTAATAAGCGGTTGCTGTGTTTGATAAAAAGTGCTGATAAGCTATTCTTTTGTTAAAATGACTAAAATACCCTTGAATATTTTTCAAAAGATTATAAATTAAAAATTTCTTTGTAAAGAAAATAATTAGCAACAAATATGGAATGAAGAGAAAGTCAACAAATTATTTTGGGAAAAGTATTTGTGAATTAGAAAATATTATTAAGGATAAATAAGTAAAAATGTTGGTCAAACTAAAAGTCCTTATAAACTGAAAAGCCGATCATCCTATGACTTATGATTAATTTTAGCTTATAAGCACTTTGGATGTTTACCAAACGCGTAGATAAGTCAAAAAGTGCTTATAAACCAATTTAACGGGCTTATAAGCTTAGCCAAACACCCTCTAAGTCAGATTGCTTAATTCTTTTTTCTTTTTTTTTCTTGATAAAGTATCTCTTTTTCTTTTTCCGTTCAATTTGTGGAATCCACGTCGGTGATTGTGATTTGTGAATACTAACCAAATTGGGAATGCAAAGTTGGAATACATGACGAGAGACTTCAAGCCCTATTGAAGCGGTCCAATACCCCCAAAATACATAACCTGTTTTTTCCCAAAACAGGTTAGATTATAAGTAAATTTAACTTAGATATTATACTATCATAATATTTACACAAAAAATAATTTAATAATATTAAAAATAATAAATTACCTGGTGTAACAGGTAAAAGCAAAATATTTTACAAATTGGTGTATATAAGGTAAAATACTTATTTGGAAAACATTAAAAAAAGACAAGAGTGTCATAAAACTCATTCTCTCTCACAGATAGTGTTTCCTGAACTCCGCGGCGTAGATCCGAGGAGTTTTTGGAAGGAAAAAAAGCAGCAGTCTTTGAAAAACCCTAATCCCCAAAAATCCTTCTCAAATCTTCAGATCTCCCTTTAACACACTTCATATCGTTTTCAGGTAACTCTATTCTTCCTTTTTCTTTCTTTCTTTGTTTGTTGATTTTACATGTATTTCCTAGGGTTTTGTATCGCTAATTTTTGGTTTAATTAAAAGTTTGAGTTTTGATGATTCGTCGGTGTTGAGTAATGCTTTTCTGCAACTGGGTCTTGTTGTTTTTGACGTTTTTGCTCTTCTCTAATTTGGGTTTAATTTTGATTTATGACTTAATTTATTGGAAAACGAGCGATCTATTGATTCTTCTTTTATTTTTGTGTTTTGGACTAGTGTGCAAAATTATTGAGTATTGGAATGAAACAGGTCCAATAAAGCGAAATGGAAATTGAAGATTCATAATTTGTTATGACAATTGATGATTCATAAAGCTGGCCCCAACTAGCTTGGGGTTGAGGATTCATATAACTAGTAGTCCGTTCCATTTTATGTGTACCTTTTTGCTTTTTGAGATTCAAACTATGTAAACTTTGACCAATACTCTGAAATACATTTTTTCATCACATTGACTTGAGAAGAATCGCAAATTATTACTATATTTTTATTGATTTTGAGTATCTAAATTTTAACTTTAACATATTGAGTTAATCTTATCTAATTTAGCTTCAAAGGTTAGTTAAATTTACTCTCGAAAAGCGAAAAAGTTCACATACACAGGAATGGCGGAAGTAGTTGAGTGGCCTACAAAAGAGGTTAGCTTTGCAAATATTAGAAGTGGGGTAGCTTGGGAAGCACATGCAAGGAGAATATAATGTCTAGATGCGCCATGTGTTCTTTATATATATGCCTAGTAAAACTGAACATTCTTGCCGTTGTGCAAACCCACACCAGCCACTGAATATAGGGTGAATTACTTCCCATCCGTTCTAGCCACAAGGCCTTAAAAGCGCCGAGTTTTGCTTCTTTTTTGAGCTCTCAGCTTGAGCTGATCTTATTCAACAGATTGTGATTTTCTCACTTGAGCTTTCTATCGAAATTCCATTGATGGACGGGTGGACTCATTAGACTCTTCTATCTAAGCTTGTGACTATGTCCTCTCGACGACTGTTGTGTGTCTGACTTGGAATCCCTTCTGTACTTGTTTATTCTTTATTGAACCAGCAGTGAGTACCCATTGTTTGTTTAGGGCCACCGCACCTCCAACAACACTTCCTCATTCCCTCCTTCTTACCTTGACCAAGTGTCATAGCTATAGATATTGGTTCTGCTGTCTAGCCAGTCTCAAACAGTTATTTCTATCTGTATTCTGCTCTTTTTACTTTTTCAAAAAAGAAAAATGAGCAAGGATGCATCTTGACTCGTGTGCTTGCCTTCTGATAAATGAAGGAAGAACAGATAATATTATTGATACTCTGTGAATAAAATTTTATTTGTGATTTTGTTGAAGTGTTTTAGGTCTACAGCTACCTTACATATTATTTTATATGTCATGGGTTAGCTTCGACCTTTCCTTTTTACCATCTATAAGATGTTCCATGAACGGCCATGTGACTGATAAGATTTGGTATTATTAAAAAGTAGTTTTGGGAACGGTATCAAAAAAATTGCTGATACCACTTATTGATTGATTTATTTGTTGTTTTATTTCCTGCAGTTATGGCAGGCTTGGCACCAGAGGGTTCTCAATTTGATGCTCGTCAGTATGATGCCAAAATGACAGAGCTGTAAGTTATCTGTTCTCCGTCCTATATTGTAGTCATCGTAATCTTGTTGCAGAAAGCACTCCTGCTCTTTTTCATAATAGGTCGTTGATTATCTCTATAAACTGTTCTTTGCCATTGCTCATTGAGACTTATGTGGTTGTTTTGATATGCCAAAAACAGGCTTGGTACTGAACAACAAGAATTCTTCACATCATATGATGAGGTTTATGAAAGTTTTGATGCCATGGGTTTGCAAGAAAACCTTCTGAGGGGCATTTATGCCTATGGTAAATTCACATCTCCTGATAATTCTGGTGTTCTTTTCTCCCTTCCCAGCTTTAACATGGCACTGAACATTGTTTTGAATATCTTGAAGGTTTTGAGAAGCCATCTGCTATTCAGCAAAGGGGCATTGTTCCCTTTTGCAAGGGCCTTGACGTTATCCAGCAGGCACAATCTGGAACTGGAAAGACGGCAACTTTCTGCTCTGGAATTCTCCAGCAGCTTGATTACAGTTTAGTTGAATGTCAGGCTCTGGTTCTTGCACCAACCCGTGAGCTAGCTCAGCAGATTGAGAAGGTTATGCGGGCACTTGGTGACTATCTGGGTGTGAAGGTTCATGCTTGTGTTGGGGGTACCAGTGTCCGTGAGGACCAGCGTATCCTTCAGAGCGGTGTTCATGTCGTGGTTGGTACTCCAGGCCGTGTCTTTGACATGCTGCGCAGGCAGTCTCTTCGCCCCGACAACATCAAGATGTTTGTTTTGGATGAGGCCGATGAAATGCTCTCTAGAGGTTTCAAGGATCAGGTTGCCCTTTTGCTTTAATTTTTGCTGTTTTATTTTGTTCTAGTTGTAGGATTTACTTTTTTACTTTGTTACTCAGTGATGTTTGTGTTTGAAGGTTAAATAACAAATTAGAAGTCGATTATTGCCAGTCCTACTTTACTATCAAAGTAGAATTCACCTTTTCTTTTTGTGATAAAGTAAACTTATTTGATTTCTTAACTGTGGTTACTTATTTGATAGTGAACTAATTAGTCTTCCATGATATTTTAGGTCTATCTTATTCCCTCTTTCCATCTTCAATTATCATAGTCCTGTGCCTATGAACCAGAACATTTGAAGGTCTGCATTAGACATGAGAAACCTTTCTCTGGCGATTTGTTATGAAGTTATCTTATATGTGTGCTATTTATATTCCCCGTCATATGTGATCATGTGTAATCTTGATTCTTGTCAATTAATATTTGAGTGCACATCTGATAACCTTTGGATCTCTGCGACACTCATTTTGTGGATATGTTTGGTCCTAGAGACCCGACATTCATTCTGATAACCTTTGTATCTCCACGACACTCATTTTGTGGATATGTTTGGTCTTAGAGGCCCAACATTCATTCTGATAACCTTTGGATCTCCACGACACTCATTTTGTGGATATGTTTGGTCTTAGAGGCCCAACATTCATTCTCATGGCCAATTCCAGATTGATTTCAAGAGGCTGTGTAGGTCTCACTCTTTCTTTCATTAAGCTTGATTTGCTTGAAAGTATGTACTACTATATGTTATGGGATCAGTTTATTGGCGAATCTTCTTCTCCTCCCTTTGCAGCCTTGTGCTCTAATTTCTTTTAAGAATTGCGGCCAGATTTTGCTGGTCTTTTCCTTCTTTGGTTTAATGATTTAGCTTGTCCTTTGACACACAAATATTATCTTATGCATAAGTTACTTTTTATTTTTTTCCCAGATTTATGATATATTCCAACTTTTGCCACCAAAAATCCAAGTTGGTGTTTTCTCTGCCACTATGCCACCAGAGGCCCTTGAGATTACTAGAAAGTTCATGAACAAGCCTGTGAGGATTCTTGTGAAGCGTGATGAGCTCACTCTTGAAGGTATTAAGCAATTTTATGTCAATGTTGACAAGGAAGAGTGGAAGCTTGAAACACTCTGTGATCTTTATGAGACCTTGGCCATCACCCAGAGTGTCATCTTTGTCAACACTAGGCGAAAGGTTGATTGGCTCACTGATAAAATGCGTGGCCGTGATCATACCGTCTCTGCAACTCATGGAGATATGGATCAGAACACAAGAGATATCATTATGAGGGAGTTCCGATCTGGCTCATCTCGTGTGCTTATCACTACTGATCTCCTTGCTCGTGGTATTGATGTCCAGCAAGTCTCCCTTGTTATTAACTACGATCTGCCGACTCAACCAGAAAACTACCTGCATCGTATTGGTCGTAGTGGCCGATTTGGAAGGAAGGGTGTTTCTATCAACTTTGTCACCAAGGATGACGAAAGGATGCTTTTTGACATACAGAAGTTTTATAATGTCGTGATTGAGGAGCTGCCAGCCAATGTTGCTGATCTCCTTTGATGCGATTTTGGTTATGGTGCGGGGAAATTTTTCCTTACATGAAGTAGTTTAATATATTTATTCTTAGGCTTAGTTTCACTTTGCGCTGGACTTGGAATTGGGAAATGCTGGATCCCTGATTTTGCCAAAGCACCAGCCGCTGTCCCAATTTAGTAGAACTTTGAGTCGACTATTGCAAATTTTGTTTGGTTTTGTCAGTTTGTATGTTTAAGCTTCTAATGAATTAAAATTTTGTTGTTGTCTGAATTGACTATATTGAGTTTAGCAGAGCTATTTTTCTCTGGACGGGAAAGCTTTTTGCTGGTAATTTCTTGGCTCATTTTGATGCTATATTCGTACTCCAGCTTTTTATGTAATTTGCTTTTGATGTTAGTGTCCTCCCTTTCTCGCAGAATAATATTATATAAATGGTCACAGGAGATCATTTCCTGGATTTTTTCGATTTCTTGAGACAACTTTAGAGTGCATTTTCTAGACCATTTGAACAATCAGAATTACTAACAAGTTACAAAGTAGTAGTAGTAGTAAATTTGCACGTCACTGATAGCTATATGCTTGCCCCACGTGACCTACGATTCTACGTTAAACAGAGTTCTTTTTCTACAACTCAGCACTTCACACAGACACTTTTACAACAGATTCCCATTTGGAAAAAGAATATTCTGTAGCGCATCTTAAATCCCTGCATATCCCCACAAATATATTATCACATGACAAAGAGAAGCATATTACGTCTTCTTTTTTCACGCTAATAAATCTTGCATCTTTTTTCATGTGGAAACTTAGAGAACAAAGAAAACTGAAAAGGGTCTTCATAGATCTATGACAGAAGAAACCAGGAAGTACATTACAGCTTGATGAGCTCAAGGACCACAAGAAACTAGGAGATTAGTAGATATCCATCCATTCAGGGTTAAGTGTATGATGTAACAAATTGGGTAAAAAATCACCCTGGTGGTGTTGAATCTTGCACGCCAAGATGTTACTGATGCCTTTATCGCATACCATCCAGCTATTGCTTGGACCACCAAAAGGAAATTTTCGGTTTGAGAAGCAAACTAGTGGCACTTCCTATATAACATGTCCTAGTTGGATGGATTGGTTTCATCGTGTGGATTGCAGTTTCAAGTTGAACATCATTTGTTTCCAAGATTACCAATCTCTCCCTTTGTGAAGGAACTCTGCAGAAAACATGGTTTACCTTGGGCACCATTCGAGAAGTGCAGTTTTGCAAGCGCGGGATTTAACGAAGCCTACTCCGAAAAATCTAGTCTGGGAAGCTGTTAATACTCATGGTTGAGTGTTAGTTATGAACTTATGATATTGTTTATCTCTTCTAAGCAATGATTAATTTTGCTGGGGATCCAGTGTAATGTCAGGAAAAGAAAGTCGTTCTTTTTAAGGCTTTATTACTTGTATGCTGGTGAGAACAAATTATTTAGTTGCTTGGTTTCAAGTTAATATATTTTACCTCTATATTAGCCCTGCCCTGCAGATTGCACAGATTCTTTCATTGTTTTCTGCTCCAGCTGCATGTCAAACTGCTGATGCATCGTTTTAGCACTTGGTCTCCTAGGCAATGAATTAGCACAAGATACTCGTAAATTTATATCACAGTACACATATTTTTGTTTTCATTTATAAATAATCGAGACATCCTAAGGGCTAGATGGTGCATGGTTCGAAATTCAATGGATAACATGGCTTAACATTCTCCACTTAAATACTACTAGATTTTTACCTAATGCACCTATCGTATTCATGTGTTGTGCTTTTATCTCTATGCGAAATGCTTAAATTTGACAACACTATCTTGCACAACACGCGATAGCAAAGTGCTCCCCGCTTCTACCAAATTACTGATAGTATTACATTTCAAGACCTGTTGAGTAAAAAAGAAAGAAAAAGTCCCAGCAAAGAAAACCTTAGAGATGTTCTGTACTGCACAGTACGAGATAGCAGAGTGCTATATTGTTGCTGGACAACCTTAGAGAACAACACCTTCCTGACCAACATGTGATAGCAGAGTGCTGCTAATTGCAAGAAAGCCTTGGTCATGCGGTAGTATTAGTATTCTGTTATTATTATTTTTTTATTTTTTTACATATTTAGTGAGTTTTAACTTTTACAGTAAAAGAGGCGGATCCAAGATTTTGATTCCGTGGGTTCAACGTTGAGGTTTTTAGCATTGGACCCGTTGTATTTTTGAAGTTATGTGTTCAAACCTACCATTTGTTGTAATTTTTATGAACTTTTACACATAAAATTATACTTCGCGAAAGTAGTGGATTCAGATGAACCCGATAGCCATATTCTACATCTGCCCCCGAATAGTAACATTGCTTACCAATTTTATCAGCTTAGTAATTAACGTTTGTCAAGAAATTCACTTTTAATTACTCTCGTTGTTCCAATTATGTGACACTTTTCGCTTTTCGAGATCCAAAGTTAATTTTGACTGTGTATTTGTACTTTAAATTTATAAATTTTTTAAAAATAAAATTAATATATCTAAAAGCTACATAAAAAAATAGTATAAATCACAATAATCGATAATTCTTAATATATACTAAAAGGTATGAAAAAATCACGATAAAAAAACTACACGTTTGACTTATCAGTGACTCCTCAATAACTTCAAGATACTCCAAAGGGGTTAAAGGTAAAAAATGTTGGGTCTACCAATTACGAGATCCTAGAAGCGAGGCAGCTAGCAAAACTAAAAATGGAAATACATAGATCTGAGACATTACCAGTATATCTTAAGTTCCATTTTCCAAGGCTTATTTCTGGTACTTTATCCAGCTTTTCTTCAGTGTTATTTAGTATTTGAAATTATGAATTGCAATATAACGACAACATACCCACACAGTGGGGTGCAAACCTTGTGAGGCTGAATTGCAATGAAAAAGATAATAAATAAATAGAAAGGGTTACTAGTGTAGTAGTATATAGAGTGGCTAAACTTTGAAATTTTTTCTAAGGGTATTCAAATTTGAAAGAAGTGAAAAAATTCCGAACAAAGGGTGTTTAATATGTGTTTTATAACTTTAAATCGTAATATTTTACCTATTTACACAGTTTAATTTTTCGACGAAGGGTGGTCAATTGACTATCCTTGTGACCATGTGGCTTCGCCACTGAATATATATTACTCCCTCCGGTTCACAATAAGTGACCTGTTTCTTTTTCATTTTGGTTCAAAATAAGTGTCCGGTTATGCAATCAAGAAAGAATTCAATTTATTTTAACAAAATAACTCTTACGTACATATCCCTAAAAAGTTTTCTTACTACTCACATTAAATGTTTAATTAGGGATAGTTTAGTCATAATAGGTATTTTTGTACACAATTTAATATTTTCTTAATGAGCGTGCTAAAAACAAATTGGTCACTTATTATGGACACGGGAGAGGAGGGAGTATAAGGAAAAAATGTGAAGGAAATAATTATTCCATGATTGAGATCCACAACATAGTGGCGGATGTAGGATCCAAACTTTTACAGTATTTCTAACACAATACATAAATATATATATATATATATATATATATATATATATATATATAAATCAACTGAAATTAAATCCTTGATCCACATTGAAAGAAGAATTAATTTGAGGAGCGAAAGAAAATCAAAACTTGCAAAAATATCAAACTCTTCTTCACAATTATAGATAAATAATTTTCTCCATCCAAATTTTCCCTCTTTAATATACAAAATGTAATATCCAGACAAAAAAATTAAGTAGATTGTCCAAAACAAAATGAGAAGAAATCAAAAGTACCATTTGAAGATCTTCATTCTCAGATCAGCTTTACATTTAGCATTCATAATTGAAGCCACCGCTGGAGCTTTTCCCTTTGGAATTACTCCATGAATGCCTTCACAAGTAACTCTGATCCCAACTTTTTTGCTTTTCAACTTATCCATTTTTGCTACCACCGTTGTATCCAAAAATATCTTCAACGGTAATCCATGTTTTCTCTTCAGATCTGATTTTAAAGACGTAACGGAGTCCGCATCGAGGATTTCAGACGCCATTGACAAAGTCGAGTGAATAATAGTAACATTATTCGGACCATTACTAAATCCGTGGAATGATCCGTTCGAAATTACGACGTTATTTGACTGTAGAGTCATGGAAATATCTTCGTAGTTGTAAATGAGCTTCTTATTAGGGTTTTTCGCGGAGAGCGTGAGGTTGAGTTTTGTACTGAGGCGCGTGGCATCGTCGGAGCTGGTTATGAGTTTGAATTGCGTGATTTTGAGGGAGGAGACGGAGAATGTTGGAGGTTTAGGGCGGAAGAGGAAGTAGAAGGCGGCGCCGGCGATGGCAGCGAGGAGGAGGAGGGTGCAGATGATGAGGAGTGACCAGAAGCAACTAACGCAGAAACAGCGGCGGCAGCTGCAACGGCGACGGTTGTGTCGGTGGTAGGCTGTTGGAGTTGGTCTGTAAGGAATGCGATTTGGGTTGTACATTTGGTTTTTGACCGGAGGGAATTGAGGTGGTTTTGCTGTGGTAGCAGTGGGATTGGTGGCAGTGGTAGTGCCATTGGATTTGGCTGAAGGATGAACTCTGTCAGTCATTTTAGAGAGTGGAATGAGCTTAGATTTAGAAGAAGAAAAATACAATATATACTGCCCGTAGATTTCATTTTCATTTTTATCCTAGCTTGTTTGTATTGTATTACCTTATGAATACAATATTGGATTGATTGTATTATTTGTCGTTGATGTGATGCATTAACAATATCAAGAATAAATTTGTAATATTATTAAGAAAAATAAAATATGAATCAAAAATATTTATAAAAAATAGAATAAAAGATAAATTATAATTATTTAATAATGAGGAAGGACAAGATGAGAGAAAAAAATTAAAGTAACCATACTAGTACGCCAAATCCATTGTCACATAAAGTAATATTTTTCGCCGTTACGTAATAACACATTTAACTATATGATATAATAAAATTTAAGTAACAATATTATCTTATATTTAAAGTAACCATAGATAACAACTATCCAAACAAGTGGCAAGATGTTTGACTGACCATTGAGGGATGTGGTGCATTAGATAGGTAGGATCTATTCATTTTAATTTTTTAGTCTCCTCCAGCCATAAGAAAAACGAAATTCTTAATAAGGAGGTTTCGCCTAATGAGTTTTATGTCACACAAATCTGATTGGTTAGGTACTGCACAATAAAAAAGTGTTAAATTAGTTAGGTAAGAAATTTATGAAAGAAAAACTTTTATTAAAACTCGTGATCTTAAATATGTTATAATATTTTGATAGCTATAAAATTATTTTTTTATAATATGAAGTTTAACGTTAAATTAGTTCTAAATAAAAAAATATTATTTTTATAAAAGATAAAGGAAAATAAGTTACATAAAATAAATAAATAATAACTTGGTTGATACAGAAGGAGGAGGAGATGTTATGTAAGAAAGGGGTTATAGAAGCTTTGGTTGTTGGGGGAGGGAATGGAAATTGTGAAGTAAAGGCAAAGCAAGCGTCAACGTCTATTTCCTTAGGTTTTCCCCTAATTTGGTTCCAAACCAATGACCGAATGATTACCAGACTTATTAAAAATATATATTATCATATATTTATTGATTTAGTATAACGGCTAAAAAGGCGGCGTATGCTCGTTTGTACGAGGAGCTCGGGGGCAAAATGGGGACAAAAAGTTGTACCGGTTGGCCGAGATGAGGGAGAGGAGGGCCCATGACTTAGACCAAATCAAGCGCATCAAGGACGAGGATGACAAAATATTGATGGATGAGGCACTTATTAGGAGAAGATGACAGACATACTTCCATAAACTGTTGAACTAGGAGGGGGATAGACGCATTGTGCTAGGTGAGTTGGAGCACTTAGAGAGTCGGTGAGATTTTGGGTACTGTAGGTGGATTACGGTAGAGGAGGTCGAAGGGGCGATGGTAAGATGTGCAGGGGCAGAGCGACAGGGCCAGACGAAATCCCGATAGAATTCTGGAGGAGCGCAGGGCGAGCAACTTTGGAGTGACTCACTGGCCCGTTTAATGTTATTTTTAAGACGAAGAAGATTCCCGAAGAATGGAGGTAGAGTACGATGGTTCCGCTTTACAAGAACAAGGTTGATATCCAAAATTGCAACAATTATAGGGGTATCAAGCTGTTGAGTCACACTATGAAGGTTTGGGAGAGAGTGGTTGAGGCCAGGGTGAGGAGGTATGTGTCTATTTCCGAGATTCAGTTTGGATTCATGCTGGGGCGTTCAACTACGAAAGCGATTCATCTGGTTAGGAGATTAGTGGAGCAGTACAGGGAGAGGAAGAAAGACTTGCATATTGTGTTTATTGACCTTGAGAAAGCGTACGATAAAGTCCTGAAGGAGGTCCTGTAGAGGTGTTTGGAGGCTAGTGGCATTCCGGTAGCGTACATTAGAGTGATTAAGGATATGTATGATGTTAAGACTCAGGTGAGGACCGTGGATGGTGACTCGGGTGAGGACAAAGGAAATGGATGCTTACACCTTCACAAGTTACCAATAAGTTGGGAATCTCTTGGCTAGCTTGGCTCGGTTGCTTTGCCTTATTCTTTCTCGTTTCACTTCTTATCCTTAGCGTTCATTCTATTTTCTCTCTGCTTTCCCCTTTTGGTTTTATCAAAGTTAATTTATTTGAAGAACTTTTAATTCGAATTATACACTTTTAGCGGTGTGAAATACACGGATTATGTGAAGTTTAGGCTGATAAAATTGAACTGAGCGATTCAAAAATAATACAATAGTATCGTTTAATATATAACACGGTGAGTATTACTTTTGTCATGTGTGGAGGCGCTGGTGATCAAGGGTGGAGGTAGCATCCGTCGGGGCGGCCCGACGAATTTTATTGCCTAAAGCCAAACTTTATGAGGGGTCTTAACTTTTTTTTTAATTAAAAAAAAATTATTATGCTAATTTAAAGTCTATTTAAAGCTTTTTTTAGATGCAAAGTTATTAATATTTTTTTTATAATCAATTTCTCCTAATAAGTCGTTCTCAATTGACAATATAGCTAATCCGTTTAACCTCTCATGAGTCATTGTTGATTTTAGGTAAGAATTTATCAATTTTAGTTTTGAAAAACTTCTTTCCGTTGAAGCAATGGTAACATGAATTATTAACATTATTCTATAAGCAATATAGACATTTGGGAAGGAATCAAATCTTCTTATTTGATTAAGTATATCAAATAAATTGTTATCTTCTAATTGTATTATTTTTCTTAGCACTTTTAATTCAGAAAATAAATCTAAATCAACAATATCAGATTGATGATTATGCTTTAAAAAACATTCAAGATTAAGACAATAATTTTTAAGTTTCATCATCTAGTGATCTCAGGTTTTGATCGCTAAATAGTGAACCAAAAATATGTTCATATGCCTCGAATTGTTCAAATCTATTATGAAGCGAAAAATAGCTTTGTCTACCATGTATAGAAGTAATCAACTCTACAAGACTTTCCGAGAGATTTGAGATTTCATTTTCAACTTTCTCATCAAATGGTTCTTCCTATATATCACACGTTTGTTAGAAATTCGGATTCCATATTCATTTCAAATGCAATTTCCTTGGCAGTAATCACAGCCATTGCAAATCCTTCTGCTCTATGTTTGTGAAAGTAAAAAATCAAATACTTTCACTTCACATAACTTTTTTCTAAACTTCTATAGTATATTAGGTGTAACAAACGAGCCCCTCAAATATGGGGTAACGCAGTTACTTTACTTGCTTTAGGGAAAAGCCGCCCCTAGCTTTCATGATATCGATCCGACATATATATATATTACCAACTCTTAGGATTGACGCCTAAAGTCCAATTACCCGTTAAATTCAAATTCTAGAACCCTATAAAATGGGAATGTGATGCATGTTGATTATGATGGGGTGGTACAACTTTCATGGAAATTAACACATGGGAATAGTATAACACAAGAAAAGATGTGCTCTTCTTCGGCGTTAAGCCCCTGATAATAAGATAAACTTGCGCATTAAGGATCCAGACCCTAGTATATATGTATTGATGCTTAAAACAATTTTTTTACAATTAATTATTTAATATGTAATTATAGGTAATTTTATTTGATAAGCATTAGTTGTCAACATAAGATAAATTACAAATACAAAATGCATTTGTGCATAGGGGACCTGGATCCTATTATCTACACATTGATGCCGAAAAATCAACCATTTAAAATTTAATCATAGGTAACTCTACTAAAGTAAATGATAAATAACCTATTAGATTACATAAAAACTATTCTTCATAACATAAATACTTCCAGTCACACAAACTTAGAGACTTGTTGACTCCAACGTCCGAAAATCTCATATTAATTACCCATTGTTCACCTACGTTTTGTGTGCTTTTTATTACACCCATTTATGATGGAAGATGTTGGGAAATCCTAATATGGTTGCATTTCTCCTACCATTTGTAATACATGTACATGAATTGAAGACATATACCTAAACTTTGAATAACATATTTAACTTCTTATTTTTTTAGGTGAAATTGAGTGTTTATTTAAAATTTATCTCGAGAAATAGGATTAAAGCAATACTGTATTCTCTTTCTATGTTTTAGAGATATTTTGACTCATGTAATTTTGATATTATATAAATAACCTTCCCTCTAAATCTTTCTTATATATGAATTTAAAACTTATTAGCACTCTATACTATACTTGCGAGACAGATTCAAAATTTAAACTTTGATAATTTTTATTCCTAATCTATATTCTATTCTTTGCTTCCAACTATAGGTAATAGTCTGATATGTTCTTTACTTGTATTCTCCTTGTATCATATGCGTCGTAAGTTTGAAGACAAAAAACAAAGAGCATGTTTGAAGTGCAAGAAATATCTATGTATTTCAATAATATAGAAAAGAAAAGTGAGAAATACACAGTAAAACTAAAGAAGCCTAAAATTGGAACATAAAACACATATCTACAAGGCTAAATTTACTAGACAACTACTACTATCTTTGGGCAGATATTGAGATTTCCCAATATCAATCTTTCTAAAGACTATAATACCAAAGAGGGTTCAGATTGTTGTTGAAAAATGAAAAAATGCCTACAACTGATTAAACTCTATCACAAGAACTGAAGGAAGTTGCTGTGGTTCTAAATATTGAAAGCATTTACCTGAAGAATGGAACTTTTAAGTACAGAAAAACTTCAGAAGTGTAGTTATATTCTGAATCAATTAGATGAATTGAACATCAATTCATATGTAGTAGCAGCGGTACACAGATGAAGAACAGAGGAGAAAGAAGGAACACTACAAGAAATCAGGACATTTGCGACGACTTTTAGTGGCGACTACTGCAGGTGCTACAAAAGGTTCAATTTTAGGAGCGACCAAAAAGCGTCGTCACAAAATGTGGAAGCTTTAGTGGCGACCCATATAGTCGTTGCAAAAAGTAAGATACTAGTGACGACTTTAAATAGGTCGCCTGTAATTTATGATAAGTTTTTATTTTTCGAAAGAAAAAAATTTGGCTGAAGAGGTATTTGTAGCGACCCATCAATAGTTGCTACTAAATATGTATTGTGGCGACTTTGTCGCTACTAATCTCTTGATTAAAATTACAAAATTAATAAATAAATGTCATATTTTCTTGCCTAAAAGAACCGTATGTTTTTTTTCCTCTCATTTTTCCAAACCATCTTCCCCATTTTCTCAAAACCCTACAGCTGTGACAGCTTCCCGATGAAAATCTCATTTTCCTAAAACCCTTACTTCTAGCTTCTAGCCTTGAGTCCCACTCAAATCCCTTTCTCTCTCTACATATATATCTCAAAATCGGGTCTGTTGAAGAAGATTTCGAGTTGAGAGATGAAAGTAGACATTGGAAGGAAACTATTTGTCTTTGGAGAGGAAGGTAGGTATCTTCAGAGCGTCAAGAAGCAGCTTCGTGCTCTTTCCCTCATTTCTTTTGAGATTCCTAACTTGGTGAAGGTTTTCTTTTTTCCATTGCATTTTTCTTTCTTTGTTATGTCTGTGTCAAAATTTAATTTTGATTTTCAGAGAGTTTTAAGAAATTATTTTGCTGAAACTTAACTTTTTATAGGCAATATTATGTGTAGATTGCCTTTTCAAATCTGGTAATGCTGTATAATTAAACAGAGAAGTTGCATTCCTCTTAACATTCTTCGAAAGTTCTGCTCGCAAACTTAATGTTTAATTTTTTTATTTAGATGATCAGATTAAATTTATATAAAATACTAAAATTAATAAGATGATAATATATCTTGTGATGGGTCTGTGTGGTATTGCCTAATAATTATAATTTATGGATGCCTAGAATGTGTTCGATTTATTGCATGTACACTGTCTCAAGTCTATTTTTTGTTGCGGTAATTTTCGTGATGGTTAGACTGCTGCTTTTCTCCATCAATCATATACCATGTTGCCCTTTGAAATATATAATTCTGTTGATTGCATAAACTACTAAGGTTTTTGTTAAGATCCATTAATGTTGTTCAATAAGATTGTTAGTTACCATCTTGTTCTCTTCTTTAATATATGATGTGGACGTTGGTTCTACCTCTATTATTATGGTTTTTTTTGTTCAGTTAATGGTGGTGAGCCTCACCTTTTGGGGAGGGCTTCTAGTATTGGAGCATTTTTAAAACGCGGGGAGGAGTCAGGGTACATCAAGATTTCCTTGAGAGGGGAAACCAAAGAGGAACAGTTAATTATCACGCAGAAAATAGATACACAGAACAATTCTGATTGGATTCTTAATGGAAAATTTGTGCCAAAGAAGCACATAACTGATATAATTCAAAGGTTCAATATCCAAGTCAACAATTTGACTCAAGTGAGTTCTTTGTCAGCTTTTTTTGGATGTTAAACATAGAAGACACATATGCTATGTTGCTAAAACGTTATTGGAACCTACATATCCCCACCTAAATCCACCCATCCCAAAATATGTAAATATGAAAACACACTAGCAGGATCTCTTAAATCAAGTGTGAAATACATTAACAAGACCATTTTTGCTCAACTCTCATTGTTGAAATTGTTTGCTTGCATGATGGGAATATTTTTCTTTATCCGTAAAAGATAAATTTATTAATTACCTGCATTAAGTGAATGCTGGTATGTGTGTGCAGTATAGAACCATTTCAGGTTGAATGTGCTTAATCAATCATGGCTTCTACATCATGCATGATGCAAATATTTTTAAAATAAGAGTTTTAAGAGTTTCTTGAAAGTACATATGTTTGTGATTTTTGGCTTTCTAATGCAACATTCAAGATGTAAATAATGAAGACAACACATTAGAGTTCATCAGCTCACTAAAGGACTAGAGTTTCTTTTGTTTACAGATGGAATACCTTTTTTTGTTTTGTATAGGGGATCCCAGAACTTGCAACTCATAAGCACTATCATAGTGCGTGGCTGTTGTCATTTATAAAATTACTACTTACTAGTCTCAGGAAAAGGAATTTCCTCTAATTTAAACTCCGATCTTCGTGGATTACTACTTACCAGTTGGATTATTACCAACTCTTTAGAAGTAATTTTTCCCACAGAATGATTTTAATTAAATATGTTATAACGTACTAAGTGAATTTCTTTTCTACATATTATAAATTTTCTCTTATAACATGTGCAGTGCTAACGTGCATGTAATCCTTAAATAGAAAAGTATGGCATATCACAGTTATTTTAAAATCAGCAGACAATAAAAAGTTTACTAATGTCCAGCAATAAGATGGTGTTGTGCGTGTATCATGTATATACCATAATAACACCAAACTTGCTAGTACAATAGAAAAAAAACAACTATGCTCCCTCAAGCCCTGATGTTGATTATGTACATTTTGCAGTAACCAGAATTAGTCTTGTAATGCAGTAAATGAGCTTAACCATCTTACTTAAAATTCACATTTACTTGGTTTTGCTGACGACTGCTACTCAATTCTTGAACCTTTTTGGCATGGCAGTTCACAGTTGTTTGAACCAGAGCTATCTCTGGAGGTTTCATGCAGGTGATAATTTTTAATTGCATTACATACTCCAACGTATGTTTTACCAATTACTCGAGTCTTATGGGTTGTAACTTCGCTATTAGCATGTAAGCATCATATTACATATCATTGTTATTCCTTTGTTATGGCTATATCAAAATTTAATTGTAAGTTAACTTTCTTGCATTGATTGGGGGGAGTTTATTGGTCGTCAAATGGTGGAACGTCACACCCAATGCATCTCTGAAGTGGTAAAATCTCTACCTTTTTTTATTTTTACAGACTTCTGTTGTATGAATAACGTCATCTTTATTTTTTAAATTTTACATGAATAGTGCAATTTCTGGCCTTAATTTTCTGTTTTCACAAGTTAATTTACCAGTACGTGTAGTCCATCTCGAGTTAAGTTTTTATAATTATTTTGTAACTTGGCTTTTCATTTTCTCCCGAACACGTGATCTTCATATGAGTAATAAAATCATAGTTTGTATTCTTCATCAAGTAGTTTCACTTTCAAATTCGTATATTATAGTTGGTAAAGCACCTATTCGAAGAAGAAACAGAGAGGACATAGTTGAAATTGGGATAGACTTGGACTAGGAAACATGAATCACAACTCGGAAACTATTTCAAATGCAATATTGCCAAACTATACTTCCATCAAATTGCACTATGATATGGCATTTATGAAGTTTGTTCTTTTCAGAAAATATGATTAGTAATAAACAGTAAAGGAAGTTCTAATTTGTTATATTTATCTTGGGCACTACATATGAAAGAAAATAATTTTAGTTATCATTGTTAATGTGATTTTTTTGAAACATATTTACATGATTATATCGTTTCATTTTTATGGTATCTAAATGTGTTCTCTAACAAATCTCCTTGAATTTCTTTTGTAGGTAGTAACCAATTTATCCAATGTGTACATAAAAGATGATATGCCTTCTTATGGAATAATACAAAAGAGCGACACTTGGAAATGACCAATATTATTCTCTTTTGATTTTGTATAGGATTTTTTCGCTCCCTCCTTTGGCTGCATTCTAGGACATGAGGGTTTTTTGCTGCTTTTTAAGGACATATAATTTTCAAGAAGAAATAATGCTAGCCAAGAGGAGCTCGAATACATTTTATTTTTGCTCTATTTTTTTTTTGGTCATTTCATGTGTATGCAGAGATTCTATATTTTGAATTTTTAATAAGAAGTTCCTTTATTATTTTTGTTGAGAAATGCTCTGAATGGCGTCTCTTATGATTTATTTCTGTAATATTAGTAGAAATATTGTTGCAGCTTAATAGTTTATTAGAAAAATAAAATGCGTTGAAAAAATAAGTTTAAGTAGCGACTGAACTTTGTAACAAAAACTATTAGTATTTGTAGCGACAATTCTCGCTACTAAATCACGTACAATAGTGGCGATAAGAGCTTCCATTGAAGGAATACCAGTTTTTGTGGCGACCATAGTCGCTACTACAAGTTTTTTTCAGTGGCGACCTAACAAACAACTACCTTGTGGTGAAAGATTTTTCTTTACCTATTGTGGCGACAGACTCGCCGCAAAATGAGAGCTTTTGTGGCGACCTTCAATAGTCGTCACAAATAACATTTAGTAACGCATGTACAAGGAGCGACCCCAAAGTCGCTATCAATTGGTTTTAGTGGCGACATTTTGCACAGTCGCCACTAAACATCTGATTTCTTATAGTGGAAGAATGAAGAAGATAGGATCAGAAGAGAGAGAGAATATAAAATGAATATGTATTTCTATATTAGTTTTTCAAAAAGTGTTTTTACATAGTGGAGTACACATGTATATATACATATACAATTTCTTAATTTCCTACTAACCAACTGATGACTTCTTAATTAACTAACTTAACAACCCTTAACTCCTCTAACTAATTTATAACAACTTAGTGTGAAATGACTGTTTTATCCTTTATTTAACACTCCCCCTCAAGTTAGGTGGTGGAAAAATATTGATTAAACCTAGCCTGGACTTCAAATACTCATGTTGAACCTTAGTTAATCCTTTTGTAAGAATATCTACTGGTTGATCATTTGTAGAAATATACTTTATAGTAATGAGCCCTTGTTGAATTCTTTCTCTCACAAAATGACAGTCTATCTTGATGTGTAGTTCTTTCATGATATACTGGATTAGCAGCTATTTGAATTGCTGACTTATTGTCACTATGAACATCAATAGGTAAACTGATATGAATACCAACTTCTTTCAGCATTCCATATAACCAAATTAATTCAGCAACAGTTGTTGCCATGCTTCTATACTCAGCTCCTGCAGAACTTCTGGACACTATAGTCTGTTTCTTTGATTTCCAAGATACCACAAAGTCACCAACCTTAACTATAAATCTAGTTACTGATTTTCTTGTTAATGGACATGCAGCCCAATCTGCATCACAGAAGGCAGTAATAGTACTGATTTGGTTACTTGATAATAGGATTCCTTGACCAGGTTGATTCTTCACATACCTGACAATCCTTAAGGCAGCCTGCATATGTGACTGTTTTGGTTGTTGTAAGAACGGTCTTAGTGTCTGAACTCCAAAAGCAATGTCTGGTCTAGTAACAGTTAAATAAAGAAGTTTTCCTATTAGTCTTTGATATGTAGCTTGATCAACTAATAGATCACATTCTGTTAAGCTTCTTGTTTGATCAAAGGGTTCATCATATTGTCTAGATGTGAGTTTCACATTATTGCCAATGGGAGTTAGTGTTGGTTTTGCTGCTGACATTCCAGCTTCTGATATTAACTCCAAAGCATATTTTCTTTGATGCATCACAATTCCTTTTTGAGATCTAGCAAATTCAATTCCAAGAAAGAACTTTAATTCTCCCAAATCTTTCATTTTAAAAAACTTCTGCAAAGCTGTTTTGGTTTCTTCAATGAGCTCTAAACTTTCTCCTGTTATTAGAAGGTCATCCACATATACCAACACAATAATAGCTCCTCCAGTAGTCTGTTTGATGAATAATGAATGATCATACTCACTTTGCTTGAATTAGAACTTCTGTAGTGCTTCACATAGTTTTGTATTTCACTATCTAGGAGCTTGTTTCAGTCCATACATGGATTTAATAAGCCTGCATACTTTATTATCCCCCTGGCTTTTAAATCCCTGTGGTCACTCCATATAAATTTCATCCAGTAGATCACCTTGAAGAAAGGCATTGTATACATCCATTTGATGTACATGCCACTTCTTAGAAGCTGCAATGGTTAATACAGTTCTTACTGTGACCATTTTCACCACAGGTGAAAATGTTTCCTGATAATCAATTCACTCAATCTGACTATACCCTTTGGCTACTAATCTTGCTTTGAATCTCTCTATGTCTCCTTAGGCTTTGTTGTCACGACCCAAATTCTCACCCTTTGGGCCGTGACTGCGCCTAACGTTGAACCCGCTAGGC
>ML266677.1:0-21003 GCA_005239495.1 Nicotiana undulata
AAGTTATCATTTAACAATACAAAATCTAATGAGAAAAGGCTAAAATGAGTGGTAAAATCACAATTCATCAACGATATCATCCCTTAGATCAAGGATGCGCCCGAATCTCCGAAATCTAATCTCGACAGTTCACGACTAGTCAAACATGGTATAATTGATTCAATTTCAATTCCAAGAAGGAGAATTAACAAGAAATCCTAAAATTAAGCATTCTTGAAGGTTTTTGAAATTTCGACCCCGGGCCCACACGTTCAGATTTCGAAAATTCTTGAAGGAATCAATTACCGGAGTCTAAGGATCATAATTATGCAAGTCCTTACTAGAATTCATGGCAAAAAAGAGTAATTCATAATTTCCCAAAATCCCTAAATTTCTATCAATTTCTATGAATTTTTAGGATAATTAGAAGGGAATTTTATTAGGAATTGATGTTAAAAGCATGAAAACTAAGGAATTAACTTACCTTGATGACTATGGTGGAACACCCTCTTGAATTGCTCTCAAAACCTTGAGGAGGAAGATGACAATGGAGGAAAAATGGGCTGGGTCCCATATTAAAATACACTGCCCAACTGCTTGTACTATGCGATCGCAGCTGGGCCAGTGCGTTCGCACAGGGCAATTGCCCAGGGCCCTCAAGAAGCACAGTGCGATCGCAGAGAGTAGCAGGTAGGGGGGGTAGGCAGCTTTGTGCGATCGCGAGGGTCAGGGCTGCGATCGCGAGGGTGAGGGCTGCGATCGCGGAGAACAAAAAGGGCCCAGTCAAGACATACCATGTGCGATCGCGGATAGACCTGTGCGATCGCACAAGTCATTTTCCCACCCCAGGTCCAACCTCTTGTGTGATCGCAACTAATTGCCTGCAAACGCACTGAAGAAAACCAGATAGAAAAATTCTGGTGTTTTGGAATTAACTCTGAGGGGTACGAAACTCACCCGAGCCCTCGGGACCCCGTTCAAAGACACCAATAAGTCTGTATTCATGATACGGACTCGTTCGAACTTCCGGAAGATGAAAAACAACAACGAAACTCAAAATTCAACGCCAAAACCAAATTGAATCAACTTAAGAACGTAAGAAATTCTAGAATTCACTTCAATGCGCCGAACGGGTCTATACTACTCGGAATGACTTCAAATTTTGCAGACAAGTCACAAATGACATAACGGAACTATTCCCGGTCTCGGAATTACATTCGAACCTCGGTAGATTAAATCACATTCCAAGCCAAATTTCAAGTTCTATGAAAATTCTCAAAACTTCACTAACTCTAAATTTCCCATTTTGATCCGAAACCCGTCAAACCAAGTCTGTTTCTTACCATATTTCACAAATAACTTAAATAACACATATTGAACCTGTTCCGGGCTCCGGACCCATAATACGGGCCCGGCAGCACAAGTTTCACATCAAGGTTCATTTTCATAATCCTTTATTATTTTCAGAAAATAATTTTCTTTAAAAATTCATTTCTCGGACTTGGGTCCTCGGAATTCGATTCCGGACATACGCCCAAGTCCCATATTTTTCTACGGACCTTCCGGGACCGTCAGATCACGGATCCGGGTCTGTTTGCCAAAAATGTTGACTAAAGTCAACTTTATTTATTTAATTATCATAAATTTAACTCTTTATAAAGTTTCCACATAAAGGCTTCCCGGCTACGCGCCCGGGCTGCGCACGCACATCGAGGTGAGATTGACGGAGGCTTTCAGAGCCTCGGAACACAGTCATAATTAAATTTAGGCCAAATACATCGGCAACCCCTTAAACTTGTCCTCACTTTTCACTTTGACACTTTTTCTTGACTGTGGTCCATTTGAACACTTCAACCACACCTCGAATGTGTCATTTAAACACAAAATTCGTAAGCAGCCAAACATAAGTGATGCGTGTGATTCACTCACCATAATAACGAATAAAACAGAGACACGTGGATTTAACTTGAATTAATTAATTATAAAAGCCATTTTCGGCCATAGTTATCTTCCCCAACTATCAAAGAACCATTTTCAGCCATTTTTATCTTCCCCAACTATCAAAGAACCATTTTCGGCCATTGTCATCTTCCCCAACTAGCCGATAAAGAAAATTATTATCATCTTCCCCAACTATCACTCATCGCCGGAAACCCATTTTCGACCATTCTTTCTAGCTCCATTCTGTACCAAATCAAAAAATTCCAAACAATTCACATTATATAAGAAAAGAAGATCTGGGAAAGAAGATCCGGCGTCGACCTTGGATTTTCAGATCTGGGAAAGAAGATTTTTCAGATCTGGGAAAGAAGATTTTAGGTGGGGTCTAATTAATTATGTTTGAATCGCCATTTTTAAGTGACCCAATTAATAAGAAATACAAAATCATTGAACAATGATTGCACGAAAGCTAATAGTCCAAAACAATCTCCATTGCTTTATATGCACAGTAGCGAGTTCCTAAAAGCCAGCATTACTCCATCTCTCTTTGTTTTCAATTGCTTAATCAGATTTTCATCTTTCTTTCTTGGATTTTCAGTTTTGGTAATTCAAGATTTTGATGACGATAAGCTCCGACGTCGACCTTTAATTCAAAGTGGTGCACTTTTCCGGCGACCTCGTTGAGGACGGTGCCTTTAATTAACTGGCCGTTGCTTGTCGCCTCTTTGGACCCGACCGGAGTTCTGAGTTTTCCGGCGACCTTATTTGTGAAGTCACCGATCTGTTTGTATGTCTGGTTGTTCAAGAATTGCACTGTTTGTTTGTATCAAATCCGGCGACTTCATTTGTGAAGATAAGCTCTGTTTGTTTGTATGTATGGTTTTCTCCATTGTCTGTTCCATGAATGCAAGTCGAGCTTCTGCTTGCCAAAGAATAGGAGGAGAAAGAAAAAAAAAATAGAAATACTCATCTTTCACACTCCTAAAAGCAGTGTATTACACGCACTATGCCACATCACCAAATTGTGTCTAAATGACACAATATAGACCTAGTTAAAGTGTTCAAATGGACCACAGTCAAGAAACGTGTCAAAGTGAAAAGCGAGGACAAGTTTAAGGGGCTGCCGATGTATCCCCTCTAAAACAAATGTTCGTCCTCGAACGGACGTAGCATCGTACCTGAAGTGCTGAATAACTGTGGATACCTGCTCCGCATGTCCTACTCGGACTCTCAGGTCGCCTTATCGACTGGTTGGCCCCTCCACTGGACCTTAACCGCAGAAACTGTCTTGGACCTCAACTAGAGATCCTGCCTATCAATAATAGCAACTAGATCCTCCTCGTAGCCCAACTTCTCATCTAACTGAATGGTAATGAAATCAACCACAAGCGAGAAGTCGACGTGATACCTCTGAAGCATGGATATGTGAAAAACTGGATGAACTCCTGATAAGGCTGGAGGTAAAGCAAGCTCATAGGCAACCTCTCTGATCCACCTCAACACCTCGAAAGGGCCTATAAACCTGGGACTCAGCTTGCCCTTCTTCCCAAATCTCATGACACCCTTCATCGGAGAAACCTTCAACATAACCTTATCTCCCTCCATAAATGCTATATCACGTGCCCGCTGATCCGCGTAGCTTTTCTGTCTAGACTGAGCTGTGTGGAGCCTCTTCTGAATAACCTTCACCTTCTCCAAGGCATCTCTCACCAAGTTTGTGCCATATAACTTGGCCTCGCCAGGCTCAAACCACTCGATAGGAGAACGACATCGCCGACCATATAAAGCCTCAAATGGAGCCATCTCGATGTTGGACTGATAACTATTATTGTATGCAAACTCCGCCAACGGTAGGAAATGATCCCACTGACCTCCAAAGTCAATCACACAAGCCCTGAGCATATCCTCCAAAATCTGAATTGTACGCTCTGACTGGCCATCAGTCTGAGGGTGAAATGCTGAACTGAGGTCTATCTAACTACCCATATCGTTGTGCAAAGCTCTCCAGAAGTGCGAAGTGAACTGAGGACCTCGATCCGATATAATAGATGCCGGCACACCATGCAATCGGACAATCTCTCGAATGTAAATCTGAGCCAGCCTCTCTATCGTATAAGTAGTAGCCACAGGAATGAAATGCGCTGATTTGGTCAATCTGTCCACAATGACCCAAACCGCGTCAACCTTCCGCAAAGTCCGAGGCAACCCAACCACGAAGTCCATGGTGATGCGCTCCCATTTCCATTAAGGAATGGGCATCTGCTGAAACAAGCCCTCTGGCCTCTGGTGCTCGTACTTAACCTGCTGGCAATTAAGACACCTGGCCACATACTGAACAATGTCCTTCTTCATCCGCCTCCACCAGTAATGCTGCTTCAAATCACGATACATCTTCGTCGCTCCTGGATGAATAGAATACTGAGAGTTGTGCGCCTCTGCTAGAATCCTCTCCCTCAGGCCATCAATATCTGGAACACACAATCGGCCCTGAAGTCTCAAAACACCATCCTCGCCCAAGGTAACCTCCTTGGCCTTACCCTGGACCACTGTTTCCCGAAGCTCTGCCAGACATGGATCATTAAACTGTCGAGCCTTAATCTCACCCAATAAAGAAGATTGAGCAACCACATGAGCTAGAACTCGACGAGGCTCTGAAAGGTCCAATATCACCAAGCGATTGTCCAAGGACTGAATGTCCAGGGCTAAAGGTCTCTCCTCAACTATAATGTAGGCCAAACTACCCATACTCGCTGCTCTCTTGCTCAAAGCACCTGCTACTACATTCGCCTTGCCCGGGTGGTACAAAATAGTAAGATCATAGTCCTTTAACAACTCAAGCCACCTCCGCTGCCTCAAATTAAGGTCCCTCTGCTTAAGCAAGTACTGCAAACTGCAGTGATCAGTGTAGACCTCACATGATACACCATACAAGTAGTGCCGCCAAATCTTCAAAGCATGAACAATCGCCGCCAACTCTAAGTCGTGCACAGGATAATTCTTCTCATGAACCTTCAGTTTCCGTGAAGCATAAGCAATAACCCTGCCATCCTGCATCAACACACATCCCAACTCGATGCGTGAAGCGTCGCAATATACTGTATGCATCCCTGACTCGGAAGGCGATGATAGAACTGGTGCTGAAGTCAATGTTGCCTTGAGCTTCTGAAAGCTCGCCTCACAATCGTCTGACCATCAAAACGGGGCATTCTTCTAAGTCAATCTAGTCAATGGAGCGACAATAGAAGAGAATCCCTCCACGAATCGACGGTAATAACCTGCTAAACCTAGAAAACTCCTGATCTCTGAAGCTGAAGTGGGACGTGGCCAACTCTGAACTGCCTCAATCTTCTGCGGATCAACCTTGATACCCTCTCCGGACACCACGTGCCCCAAAAATGCCCCAACCAGAACTCGCACTTGGAGAGCTTAGCATATAACCTCTGTTCTCGCAAGGTCTGAAGCACAATTCTCAAATGCTTCTCGTGCTCAGCCAAGCTCCGTGAGTAGATCAATATATCATCAATGAAAAGAATAACGAAGGAGTCGATATACGGCCTGAATACTCTATTCATCAAGTCCATAAATGTTGTTGGGGAATTAGTCAAGCCAAAGGACACCACTAGAAACTCATAATGGCCATATCTGGTGCGAAAAGCAGTCTTCGGAACATCAAAAGCCCAAATCTTCAGCTGGTGATAACCCGATCTCAAATTTATTTTAGAAAACACTCGAGCCCCCTGCAACTGGTCAAACAAATCATCAATGCGCGACAGTTTATACTTGTTCTTGATGGTCACTTTATTCAGCTGGCGGTAATCAATGCACATCCGCATGAACCCATCCTTCTTCTTTACAAATAAGACTGGAGCACCCCACGACGACACACTCGGCCTGATAAACCCATTGGCCAACAACTCCTCAAGCTGCTCCTTCAACTCCTTTAGCTCCTTAGGTGCCATACGATACGGGGGAATAGGAATAGGTTGAGTATCTGGAGCCAAATCAATGCAGAAATCTATATCTCGATCTAGAGGCATACCTGGAAGGTTTGAAGGGAACACATCCAGAAATTCTCGAACAACAGGCACTGAATCAATGGTAGGAGACTCAGCGGTGGTGTCCCGCACAAAAGCAAGATAAACTAAGCAACCCTTCCCAACCATGTGCCGAGCCTTCATATAGGAAATGACCCGGCTGAATGCACTAACTGAAGAACCCCTCCATTCTAACCTCGGCGACTCAGGCATGGCTAACGTAACCGTCTTAGCATGGCAATCCAACACGGCATGATAGGGAGATAGCCAATCCATGCCCAAAATAACCTCGAAATCAACCATATCAAGCAATAACAGGTCGTCTCTAGTCTCGAGTCCACAGAAGGTAATCACACAAGATCGGTAGACCCGGTCTACCACTACAGAGTCACCCACATGAGTGGACACATACAAGGGAGAACCCAAAGACTCATGAGGAACATCCAGGAAATGAGCAAATAATGCTGAAACATATGAATAGGTGGATCATGGATCGAATAGCACTGAAGCCTCTCTATTACATACTGAGATGATACCTGTAATCACGACGTTTAAGGCCACTACGTCTGATCTGGTCGGAATAGCATAGAATCTGGCTGAAGCACCCGATGACTGAGCTCCCCCAGAACGAGCTGGAGCTGATTGACCCCCTCTTGACTGGCCTCCCCCTCTAAGACGGCCCCTGCCAACCTGATCCCCACCCCTAAGTGGTCGTGCTGCAGGTGCTGAAATCATAGGCTGGTGACTCTGCTGCACAGCCTTTCCCCGATACCTGGGACACTGCCTGATCATGTGGCCCAGCTTCTCACACTTGAAACAACCTCTAGGCGTCGTAGCCTGTTGTCCTGAAGAAGAAGAAGAACCCCGAATAGCTGGAGGGCGGTAAGAATCATCTGGCATGGCACTGAAATAGGAACCAGAGGATCTCTGACGGCTGGAGTAACCGCTGGGTGCACTTTGTATAGCTGGAGGATGATAAGAGTGCTATGGCATTGCACTAAAATGAGGCCTGGCTGGAACAAACCTATGAGGTAGTGGAGGTGCTTAATAGGAAGGCCTGCTGAACTGACTACCTCCGAACTGACCCCTACCCCTGGCTGGAGCACCCCTGAAGTCACCTACAAACATGAACCTCTTGTCCTGCTGACCCTGCTCCCTACTCCTCGCACGGTAACCCTCAATCCGTCGAGCTATCTCGACTATAAACTGGTAGGGGGTACCCATCTCTACCTCTCTAGCCATGGAGGTCCTGATACCCGGATGTAAACCTACCATGAATCGCCGCACCCTCTCGGCATCACTGGTCAATATCATAAGAGCATGGCGAGATAACTCTGAAAACCTCGCCTCATAATCCGTCACAGATATCTGCCCCTGCTCTAACCTCTCAAACTGACCCCGAAGCTCCTCTCTCTCGGATGGTGGAATGTATCTGTCCAAGAATAGCTGAGTAAACTGAATCCAAGTGACAGCAGGGGAATCTGTTGACCTGCTAAGAACATATGACTGCCACCAGCAGCGAGCTCTGCCCTCAAGATGAAAGGTGGTGAAGTCCACCCCATGTGAATCTAATATCCTCATATTGTGCAGTATGTCCCTGCACCTGTCGATGAAATCCTAGGCATCCTCACCCCCGAAGACTGGAGGGCAAAGTCGGGTCCATCTATCAAGCATCTTCTGCTGGTCACCCTCTGCGATTGGCCTGGGATCTGGCTGTGCTACGGTAGGCTGAACTCCACCCACGGACGGTGTACCCGGAGTGTGATGTGTTGCTGCCTGTCCGGTGGCTTGAGCGGTAGGGGTCTGAACTCCCCCTCCCGCCTGGGAAGTAGCAGGGTCTGCTGGAAGTACGCCTGCCTGGGACATAGTGTCCATAAATCTCAACACGCGGCCCATGACCTCCTGGAAGCCTGGCGCCGTCATAAAATCCGTTGGAGTAGGAGCAATTGGAGGCAACTCATCCTGCTCCTCGATAATAGGATCCTCAAGCGGTGCAATTGGTACATCTCTGGGACGCCCTTGTCCCCAACCTCGAACAAGAGCCCTACCCATACCCCTACCACGGCCTCGAGCGGCGGGGGTAGCGGCCTCCCCTGGATCAGGAATATGAGAAGCACACATCCTCACCATCTGTGAGAGAGTAGAAGATCAATTTGAGTATATCATAGACTGCACGATAGAATCTGAACAAGGAGGAGTTTGTTAACACCCTATAGCCTCCTGAAGATAAGTACAGACGTCTCCGTACCGATCCGCAAAACTCTACTGGGTTTGCCCGTGACTCGTGAGACTACGTGAACCTAAAGCTCTGATACCACGTTTGTCACGACCCAAATCTCGATTCAGGTCACGATGGTGCCCAACAGCGAGGTTAGACCAACCAATATAGAAACACTAAGTGTTACCATTCCCAGTTACGCAAATTTCATCTTTTAACCAATTTTAAACAAATATAAACATAATAATGGCGGGTAATGTGAAATAAAACTACAAGTGCGGACAATCAACCAATGGGCATGTCGCATAACATATGTACAGCCAACAACCCAAAATATACACTACGTCTGTGCCAGGAACTAGTGTCACGAGTGTCAAAGGCAACTACTGAATATACAATGACTAAAATATATACAAAGTATCAGTCTGAATGAAATAGACAGAGAATATGAAAAAAGAAAACTCCAGGATGCTGCTAGGAAGTCGCCAAGAGGAGCAGCTCACCGTGAAGTATAGTCAGTCATTCAATACCTAGCCCCGGCCTAATAATCCGAAATACCAGCCTCCGGACCTGTACAGTCAAGTAGTGCATATATAAATATGTACCCAGTGAGTATCCCGTCTAATCTCGAAGAAGTAGTGACGAGAGGTCGACTCGATACTCACTAAGGTCCAACAGTAATAATGTAAAGCAGGATGTAAGGAAAACGGTAGACATGTAAACAATGCTCCCCAATTGTAAAGAGAATACAGAGTTTCCAAATAAATATTGAAAGCAGTATCAACTTCCCTGTCTCTTTTCCCATCCACCTGTCACGTCATAAATCAGGAATTCAGCACTAAACAGTCATGCGCAGATAAGTGTAAAGCAACCGGCTAGAGTCAGGAGGAAGAATAGCTATGCACTGTCGGGGATCGACCGACCCGTACCATGAGTGCATGCTTATAATGTAATCATATCAAGAAGAGATATGCACTGCCGATGATCGACCGGCCCGTACCATGAGTGCATGTTTACCAAGAGTCCAACTATGCACTGTCGGGGATCGACCGGCCTGTACCGTAAGTGCGTCTATCAATGTAATCACACCGTATCATAATGTAACTTCGGCCATGCACTGCAAGGGATCGACCGGCCCGTACCATAAGTGCATTCTCAAATAAATTCTTGTGCACTGCCGGGTATCGACCGGCCCGTACCGTAAGTGCACTATAAATCCTCTGTGGCGCACGGTCCGCTCCTGTAAGAGTGAAGGAAACCATATGCCGCTAGCGGAATGTAAATTACGAGGCGGCTATCATGCACACACAAATGTAAAGTTCAATTCATCACAATCCTTCCCAACTATTAAGTAAATGAAAGCTCGGGGAGACAGTAGTATATCAAGCATGAATTTAAGCATATACTTCAATTTAAGGCAGAATACATGGCATGTTGTGGTCCTACACTACCCGGACATAACAATAGTAGTCGCTACGTACGCGCTCTCGTCACAAGGTACGCACGTAGCCCCCAAATACAAACATACAACACATAGAACATCTATGGGGACAATTTCCCTCTTACGAGGTTAGAAAGGAGACTCACCTCGTGACGATATCACCCCTCGGATCAAGGATGCGCCCGAATCTCCGAAATCTACTCTCGACGGCTCACAACTAGCCAAACATGGTATAATTGATTCAATTTCAGTTCCAAGAAGGAGAATTAACAAGAAATCCTAAAATTAAGCATTCTTGAAGGTTTTTGGAATTTCGACCCCGGGCCCACACGTTCGGATTTCGATAATTCTTGAAGGAATCAATTACCCGGAGTCTAAGGATCATAATTATGCAAGTCCTTGCTAGAATTCATGGCAAAAATGAGTAATTCATAATTTCCCAAAATCCCTAAATTTCTATCAATTTCTATGAATTTTTAGGATAATTAGAAGGGAATTTCATTAGGAATTGATGTTAAAATCATGAAAACTAAGGAATTAACTTACCTTGATGACAATGGTGGAACACCCTCTTGAAATGCTCTCAAAACCTTGAGGAGGAAGATGAAAATGGAGGAAAAATGGGCTGGGTCCCGTATTAAAATACACTGCCCAGCTGCTTGTACTATGCGATCGCAGCTGGGCCAATGCGTTCGCACATGGCAATTGCCCAGGTCCCTCAAGAAGCACAGTGCGATCGCAGCTGAAGGCTGGCGATCGCAGAGAGTAGCAGGTAGGGGGGTAGGCAGCTTTGTGCGATCGCGGGGGTGAGGGATGCGATCGCGGAGAACAAAAAGGGCCCAGTCAAGACATACCCTGTGCGATCGCGGATAGACCTGTGCGATCGCACAAGTCATTTTCCCCCCCCCAGGTCCAACCTCTTGTGCGATCGCAGCTGATTGCATGCAAACGCACTGAAGAAAACCAGATAGAAAAATTCTGGTGTTTTGGAATTAACTCCGAGGGGTCCGAAACTCACCCGAGCCCTTCGGGACCCCATTCAAAGACACCAATAAGTTTGTATTCATGATACGGACTCGCTCGAACTTCCGGAACATGAAAAATAACAACGAAACTAAAAATTCAACCCAAAAACCAAATTGAATCAACTTAAGAACTTAAGAAATTCCAGAATTCACTTCAATGCGCCGAACGGGTCTATACTACTCGGAATGACTTCAAATTTTGCAGACAAGTCACAAATGACATAACGGAACTATTCCCGGTTTGGAATTGCATTCGGACCTCGGTAGCATAAAATCACATTCCAAGCCAAATTTCAAGTTCTATGAAAATTCTCAAAACTTCACTAACTCTAAATTTCCCATTTTGATCCGAAACCCGTCAAATCAAGTCTGTTTCTTACCAAATTTCACATATAACTTAAATAACACATATTGAACCTGTTCCGGGCTCCGGGCCCATAATACAGGCCCGACAACACAAGTTTTACATCAAGGTTCATTTTCATAAGCCTTTATTATTTTCATAAAACAATTTTCTTTAAAAATTCATTTCTCGGACTTGGGTCCTAGGAATTCGATTCCGGGCATACACCCAAGTCCCATATTTTTCTACGGACCTTCTGGGACTATCAGATCATGGATCCGGGTCCGTTTACCAAAAATATTGACCAAAGTCAACTTTATTTAGTTAATTATCATAAATTCAACTCTTTATCAAGTTTTCACATAAAAGGCTTCCCGGCTACGCGCCCGGGCTGCGCATGCACATCGAGGTGAGATTGACGGAGGCTTTTGGGGTCTCGAAACACAGTCATAATTAAATTTATATAAGATGACCCTTTTGGGTCATCACACATAAGCAAAAGAAACTCCATGGTGCTGCCTGAGGATCGCTAGGAGAAGCAGCTCACCGTGAAGTCAGGTCCTCTACAGTTAATATCTAGCTCCGGTCTGATAACCAGGTGCACCAGCCTCGGATCCTGTACAGTTGAGTACAGAAGTGCATCATGAGTACATAAATAAATATGTACCCAGTGAGTATCCCGTCTAATCTCGAAGAAGTCGTGACGAGAGGTCGACTTGACACTCACTAAGGTCCAACAGTATAATATATGACAGGATATAACGAAATACAGTAGGCATGTAAGACAGTGAGCAACAAATGCGTATCAAGCACAGAAATCCAGGTAACTACTGAAAATGAATAACAATGTCCACTTTCCTTTCCCCCAAATATCTCTCAAGCCAATATCCATGAAACAGTACCAAATAACGACGCGCACATAGGAATAAGACAACCGACCGGAGTCGTAAGGGAGACATCTAAGTACTGTTTTGTCGTAAAGCTTCCCCCGCTCGAGAATCATACCTGCGACTCGGGTGCTAGTATATTTATACAGAATTATCATAAAGCTTCCCCCGCTCGCGAATCATACCTGCGACTCGGGTGCTGACACATATATACTGAATTACCATAAAGTTTCCCCCGCTCGCGAATCATACCTGCGACTCGGGTGCTGACACATTATATCGAATTATCATAAAGCTTCCCCCGCTCGCGAATCATACCTGCGACTCAGGTGCTGACACATATTTGTATATACCGAATTTATCAATAAGCTCAGTAGTGACTGCACTTGTGACAGGGATTAACTAACTGGGAATTCGGATGCAACCTTCCACCATTTTCATGCTAGTTCAAGAGTAATAATCAACTCAAAGTACACCTAAAGATGCATATAAGGCACATAAAAGCATGCTCGTGAGCCCTAAAGCTACCCGACATGACATAATAGTCGCTACGTGTGGACTCTCGTCACTTTGTACACACGCATCCCCCAAGAAATTAAACACATCATATAGGACACCTATGAGGACAATTCCCTCTTATGAGGTTAGAAAGGAGACTAACCTCGTGTCGAATCTGCCTCTCGGACCAAGGATGCGCCCGAAACTCTAAACTCTACACCCGAGGACTCGTAACTAGCCAAATATTGTACAAGTATATCAATTCATGTTCAAAGTAGGGAAATTATCCTATTTATTCAATAATTTCAACATTCTTGAAGAATTCCCAAAATTCAACCCCGGGCCCGCACGCTCGAATTCCAAAAATTCTCGAAGGAATCACTCACCCATGGCCTAAGGATCGTTAATATATAATTTCTGCTTGAATTCATAGCAATAAATGAGTAATTCATCAAATTCCTAAAGAACACTAAGTTACTACCCAAATCTTGGTTTTCCATTAATTTAGTAGTAAATTTAACTAGTAATTCATGAATTAAAACTAACTTTAGGGTGGAATTAACTACCTTACAGTGGTTGGTCGTGGAGTCCTTATTCAAAGCCCTCGAGGTCTTACAATGGAGGAAAAATGAGAAAGAAAGTGAAGACTCCCGTATTTAATGAACACACTGCCTGGCCTACAGTGATTTCGCACCTGCGGCTCGAGGACCGCACATGCGGAGCTGGACGAGTGGGGCTGGGGTCGCACCTGCGGCTCCGCTCCAAAGAACCTTTGTCCGCACCTGCGAGAAAGGAGGGCCTCACCTGCGATGCTTGGACCGCAGGAGCGGTCCCGCACCTGCGACTGGGCAACCGCACCTGCGGTCACACTAGATCAGGTGCACCAGCTGGTTTTTAGCCCCGTTTGGTGCCCGAGAGGCACCTGGCCCCACCCGAGCCCCCGTCCAAACATACCAACAAGTACCAAATATACGGACTCGCTCGAGCCTTTGGAACACTCAAAACAACACTAAAACTCAAAATCACACCCCAAAACCCCTAGAATCATAACTTAAGAACGTCAAGTTCTTGATTTCTATAACAATGCGCCAAACCGACCTATACTACTCGGAATGACACCAAATTTTGCAGGCAAGTCATAAATGACATAACAGAACTATTCCCAATCTCGAATTTCCATTCGTACCTCGATAACATAAAATCACGCTCCAAACCAAATTACAAACTTAAGGAAATTCTTGTTTCTATATTGGGCGCCGAAATGCTCCCGGGTCATCGAAAACCCGTTCCGAACATACGCCCAAGTCTGAAATTATCATACAAAGCTAATGGAACTATCGAAACTCAATTCCGAGATTGTTTGCTCAAAATGTTGACCGAAGTCAAACTTGGCAAAAAAGGCCACCCTTAAGGAACCAAGTGTTCCTATAGCACTCTAAACACTTTCAAATCCCGAACCACCCGTCCCCGCAAGTCATGAATACGAAGCCGCTATGAATAGTCTCATTTGGGGAATGGGGTCCTAATATGCAAAACGTCCGGTCGGGTCATTACATTTGCAAGAAATTATAACCACCAAAGTGGTAATATTTCTATGCCTTGCCAAGATCAAATTCATGTATGATTGTGGGGAAAAAAGGTGGAAAACTATCCCATTGAATTTGCTTTATTCTCATTCCCCTTAAGAGAATGTGATAGCAATATATCATAAGTCTGAAAGAAGACAAATTATTACCATGAAGGTATCAATGGATGTGTACGTGGCAATAAACGAAATTATAATCGTCATATTTGTGATAATGAGAATAATAAGAATTCTCAAAATAACCTTTCGCTTTGTGAAATTAATATTTGTCATCGATTTGACATGAGATTTTGTAAAGAGCATATAGATGATTATGGTTCATTCATGATGTGAATGCGACAACATCTGATTTATGAATACGTATTCATTCTTGGAAGAATATGTAAGTGCTAGTGGTAGTGAATATATCACACTCACCTCTAAGAGGAGGCTTGAGATGAAATAAGAAAATAATGTCATTGTTATGGTATGAATGATCACTGTTCACGTACCTATTGTACGCCAAAATATTTTGGCAATGTGATTACTAAAGGATAACAATAATGCAAGAAACAGATCTTGCATATAATTTTGACAATGACCATAATTTATTACTTTCTTTTTAAAAGTGATATTCACCATATGGATGTTGATGAATATGTGGTAGTACCAAATTAACTGAGAACTCTAGAAGAGCCAATTACTACTATTTTGGAGAAATAAAACTGCCTATCAATAAGATATTGTGTTGTAGTAAGTTTCAAAGAAACTTATTTAGTTTCTAAAGTATTCACAAAAGCGGCTGGTTATATTGAGACTATAAATAAAGGAAAGATTCAGTATCTTTATTTACTACAACTTGTAGCAGGACAATATATATATATGCAAATCTACCCGCTTTATTCTCCAATTTGTATCACACAAATAAAAGAATACCACAATAAAGTAGATGTTTATTGATATAAAAATCCATATCATAATAAACTTGGAGTTTATTGATAATTGAACACGTCATGGTGTAAACCTGAACGTTATCAATATTGATAATTTATTCAGTTGGCATAATTGGTTTAACCATATCAAATTAAGTATGATGTGCAAAAATAAAAGAGACTTCACATGGGTAAATATTAAAGAACTAAAAAGTTCTTTATGAATTCTCTTATGTTACTTGTTCTCATTAACTAATAGACCAACTAAAATTGGTACCGAATCCCATGAATGCTGGAAATATCAAAGGTGAATATGAGCTCATTCACTTTCCATGTATACCACATAAGATGCATCTACGAGATGGTTACATGTGCGATTATTATTAACCCGCAACCTGGTGTTTGCGAGGTAATTGCTCAATAATTTAATTTAGAGCATAATTTCCAGATTTTCTATTCAAGAAGTTCATCTTGATAAATTGGTTTACATAACAATTGGTTTAGCAAAATAATTTATTGAGTGCCTCCACTTAATAGCTAAACTATTACTTATGAGAATAACGTTATTTATATTAGTTTGATATACATTATATACGAAAGTATATTACATTCTCCCCTCACAAGTGATTTAGGGACATGAACCAAATAATTCCATCTTATTATTATTGATGTGCGGTGTATATTTTGATTAACACCATAATGCACAAAGATGGGTTCCCAAAATTGAGGAAGAAATTTAGTTTTCTAACATGAGAGGGAGACATGATAAACAGTTGAGAAAAAGTTACGTGTAAAGAATTATCATTTGTACATCTAGATCCTCGAATAAGATAATATGGAATTGAAGTACATAAAAGATAATTCATCTACAATGCAAAGTATGCCAGACGCATTTGCTGACCCAAAGAAAGTAACTGTATTCTCATTACAAATGCTCATATTATGTCCTAGAAGGACAAAGTCTATGGTAAGCTTAAAGCGTATGGACAAATCAGTTCAAATAAACTTCTTGATAAAGAAGATGAACAAATTATCAAAATGATCGTAACAAAGGAGGCAAGTGATCTAGAAGATCACATGACATAACACTTCATAAAATCTCAAGAGAGGTTAAGGTACCTGAAAATATGAATGAAGAGATCTCTATGTTATGTCTTTATGGAAAAAAAAATATTGGAACCGACATAAAATGTTCGTGGACGACATCTTTCATAGCGCTAAGTATACATGAGGATCTTAAGTCTGTTGAATATGGACACAACAATATTGACCAAATGAAAGAGACAGAATTCGAATAGAATTTGTTTCATATGAAAGACATATAGTTTTGGACATGCAGTTCAAACATTTGAAAGTATAAAGTCAATCATTTGTGCAATCACTTTCATGTATCTTATATGTCTAGTGTGACATGAAAACTTGATGCAAATCTAAAGTCTATTTATATGGCTTATATACACAATCCCTGAAGGATATTGCTTAAAGCATATAGAATTCTTGGTCATGAAGTACTACATCCTAAGTGCAGTTTGTGCACATTTGTATCTTGCTATAACTATAAGCATGATAATGTAATAACGAGTATTTTCAAGGTGCAACATATTTATTGAAGTTAATATGGATGATTTATTCATAAAATCTCTTGTGACGTCAACCTTCAAGAAGCTAATACACAAGATTGGGATGCGAAGGCTCGAGGATGTGAATTGATGCTCTCATCAGGGGAGTTAATGCGCGTTGCACTCTTTTTCCCTTATAAGATTTTGTCCCACAGGGTTTTCCTTGCAAGGGTTTTAACGAGGCAACCAAAATGCGTATTATTAAACATGTGTACTCTTTTTCCTTTTTTAGAATTTTTTTTCCATTGAGTTTTATTTTAGTTAAGGTTTTAACGAGACACATTATCTGTTGAATAGACATTCAAGAGGGAGTGTTATAAATAAAATTTTATTTAAGGTGAATGTCTATATTCTAGAGAGATTCTGGGGTTTGTTACTTGGTGGCTAAATCACTTTTTCCATATAAATAGAGGTGTTTTATTCAATTGTAATTCATCCCAAAATTCAATAAGAATTTCCCATCCCTCTTTCTCTGCAATATTGTTGTTGTTATTTTTTTGGTAACATTTATTCATTAGTTTCTAAATATGTAAATTCTATTTTTTTTATGTCCAAATTCAAAAAATTGGTTAGTTTGACGTTTTTCCAAAGAGTCCAAAAGACCAATGACTTTCACTTGTCATTTAACATCACGGCCATCGTCCGGCGCCTCCGCGGCTCCTTCCATAAACCCCTTAAACCCTTTAGCCGTAGAATGACCATGAGGCTATTCAGATATGCTCGTTTTGTTGGTCATCCTTTCAAAATCTCTTCAAGATTCATATGCTCAGAGAATAACCTTGTTACATTGGTAGACCCAGAACTGAGATTCCCAGAAAATGAATCTTTTGAACAAGAAAAGAAGATGGGTGGTTCATTTTCAGTCCAAGAATTGGATTCAATCTTGGGTGCTGAAGTTATCTCCAAAGATGAGATTGGTAAGTTTTCAGATGATGCTTTCTTGGTTATAAATGCTATAAGGAAGGGTAATGATGGTTTTGGAGAGAGAACTGAGAGAATTGTTAGGCATTTTAGGGAAAAGCTCAACCCTGGTTTAGTGGTTGATGTGTTGAGAAATATACACAACCCTGAATTGGGTGTTAAGTTTTTCATGTGGGCTGGTAGACAAATTGGCTATGTGCATACTGCATCTGTTTATGATGCTTTGTTGGATGTAATAGGGTGTGATGTCCCATCACATTTTGTTCAAGATATAGGAAAAGATGATAAGGTGGTGCTTGGTAAGTTGCTTAATGTGTTGATAAGCAAGTGTTGCAGGAATGGGTTGTGGGATTTAGCATTGCAGGAGCTGGGAAGGCTCAAGAATTTTGGTTACAAGCCCTCGGCGGCCACTTATAATGCTCTGATTCAGGTGTTTCTGCAAGTAAATAGATTGGAGACTGCATCTTTGATATACAAGGAGATGTCAGCACTTAATTTTAAGATGGACAAGCGTACATTAAATAGCTTTACGCAATCATTGTGCAAAGTGGGTAAATGGAGAGAAGGCCTTGATTTAATTGACAAGGAAGAGTTTGTGCCTGATACAGTGATTTATACTAATATGATTTCAGGATTATGTGAAGGTTCCCTCTTTGAAGAAGCAATGAATTTTCTCAATATAATGCGGACTAGTTCGTGTATCCCTAATCGTGTTACATATGAAGTTTTGCTTTGTGCACTTTTAAACAGGAGAAAACTTGGTCGCGTCAAGAGGGTTCTTAATCTTATGATTTCTGAAGGTTGTTATCCAGGTCAGAAAATATTTAATTCTCTTGTACATGCATACTGTAGATCAGGAGATTACTGGTATGCCTACAAATTGCTCAAAAAAATGGATGGCTGTGGCTGTAAGCCAGGATACGTAGTTTACAACATATTGATTGGTGGTATTTGTGGCAATGAGGATTTACCAAGCAAGGATGTGCTTGAATTGGCTGAAGATGTGTATAATGAAATGCTAAATGCAAAACAAGTACTGAATAAAGTCAATGTGGTCAATTTTGCACGATGCCTTTGTGGATTTGGAAAATATGAGGAGGCTTTTAGTGTTATTAAAGAAATGATGAGCAAAGGTTTTATACCTGATGTCAGTACATACTCGAAAGTGATTGGTTTTCTTTGTAATGCCTCCAAAGTAGACAAGGCATTCCTGTTGTTCCAAGAAATGATGAGGAATGGAATTATTCCAGATGTTTATACTTACACAATTTTGATTGATAGCTTTTGTAAATCTGGCCTTATTCAACAGGCTCGTAATTGGTTTAATGAAATGATTGAAAAGGGTTGTACTCCTAACGTAGTGACTTACACAGCTATTATCCATGCTTACCTCAAGCAAAGGCAAATTTCTGATGCAAATGAGCTCTTTGAATTGATGTTAACGCAAGGATGCGTTCCAAATATTGTCACTTTCACTGCTTTGATTGATGGATACTGTAAAGCTGGACACATAGAGAAGGCTTGCCAGATCTATGCAAGAATGAAGGGGAGTTTAGATACCACTGAAGTAGAGTCGTACTTCAAGGTTGATCTTGATGGTAATAAGGAGCCAAGTGTCGTTACATATGGAGCTATGATTGATGGTTTGTGCAAAGCACACAGGGTGAAAGAAGCTCGCAATCTTTTGGATGTCATGGTAGTGGAAGGATGCGAGCCAAATCATATTGTTTATGACGCATTAATTGATGGGCTTTGCAAGGTGGGTAAGCTAGATGATGCACAAGAGATATTTACCAAAATGTCAGAATGTGGATATAGTCCGAGTGTTTACACCTACAGCTCTCTAATTGATAGGCTATTTAAGGATAATCGTTTGGATCTTGCTATAAAAGTCTTGTCTAAAATGCTCGAAAGTTCTTGCCCCCCAAATGTCGTTATATACACAGAGATGGTAGATGGCTTTTGTAAAGTTGGTAAAATAGATGAAGCTTATAAACTTATGTTGATGATGGAAGAGAAGGGGTGCCATCCAAATGTTGTGACCTATACTGCAATGATTGATGGATTGGGCAAAGCTGGAAAAGTGAATAAGTGTCTTGAACTCATCGAAAGGATGGGTAATAAGGGTTGTGCACCAAATTACATTACCTATTCAGTTGCAATAAAGCATTGTTGTGCTGCAGGACTTTTAGATGAGGCTGTCCAACTTCTTGAGGAAATGAAACAAATAAGTTGGCCAAAACACATGGCCAGCCATCGTAAGGTTATTGAAGGCTTCAAAAGAGAGTACTTAATCAGTCTGGGTCTTTTAGAGGACATGGGCAACAAAAATTCTCTTCCAATTATTCCAGTTTATAGGGTTCTAATTGATAGCTATCAAAAGTCAGGAAGACTTGAATTTGCCGTGGAGTTACTTAAAGAGACTTCATCATCTTTGCCATTTTCAAATCTTGATAAGAAAATGTACTCTTCCTTGATCGAGTGCCTTTCTGTTTCAAACAAAGTTGATTTGGCATTTGAATTATATGTAGACATGATAAAGAAAGGTGCAGTTCCAGAGCTTACAGATTTTGTTAACCTCATTAAGGGATTAGTAAGCATGAATAGATGGGAGAATGCACTTGAACTCTCCCAGAGCTTGTATTACATGGTCAGTACCTCTTCGTTTCCGCTCTGTCTTTCAATAGATATAACAAATTATTTGTTGGTTTCATATGTATTTTATACGCTTTGTAAGTTTAGAAGTTCTGCAGTTAACGTTTCCAATGCGGTCCATGTTGACGTAATAAATTAAATCCCATAACAGAAGGAGCTGATAGAACTAAACCTATTCCTATAAACATAAGAACAGAATGTTTCAGATTCATAATATTCATCATCTCTAAGATAGGAAAACTTCGTTTTGACTCTTGATTTAGATCCCAAGTGTTAGAAGTAGGAAAGAACTGTATATTTATGTACACATTCCAGTAGATTCTACCTAGTTAGTTTAACGCCATGAGAAGCAGCTCATATTTTTATCTGTGTGCGCTCTTTAAAGTACATGTTCTTGTGTGGTTTTAGTGTTCTTAATGCACTGAAGTTGCTATGTTCTGAACCCTTTGGGTGTAATTCCTTGGTAAATATATGTAAATGTTGTGGTTCTTCCTTCACTTCCTTTTTCTACCATTCTTTTTTACCAGTTACATGCATCAAAATCCACCACCATTTGGCTCCTTTAAAGGTCAAGAAATGATACGTTGAGTCTATCTCATTATGAGGCACTACCTGTTGGCACCTGATATACATACTTGGAGCTGCACTAGTTGACAGGCTGCAGTTTGACATTGTTATAACCAAGTAAGTAGCATATACACATGCATCACAATCGCACTAGCTTTGCAAATTATTCTCGTCTCTATTTTTGATACATTTATTTGACGTATACTTGATTGTTAGCTTACTATTGGAGTTTCTGGTTTGAGTTTACTATGTGTCTGTTATTTCAAATATTTTTATCCACCTTTCATTTTTATATAGCTTGAAGAAATTGGCAGGATTCTATGCCTAGCTTCAACATCCATTGGACCATAGGCATCTGAATGGATTACCTACCCCCCCC
>ML266677.1:21187-61181 GCA_005239495.1 Nicotiana undulata
AAAAAAAAAAAGATATTCGAGTTGGGTCGGGCAGTTTACGATGGCTTTCTTCTAGCAGTGTTGGAGAACAGTCAAAGAGGATATTATGAAAGCGATTTCGCCAATACCGTACTATAAGGAAGCATGAAAAGAGCCTCAATACTTATTTTATTGCGAAAATACAAAAGAGCGCATGAGCATCAAACATTAAGAGTACTGGAAAGATTTGCATGTTGCTTTCCGTTTTGACTTAAGAACCAAATAAACCTGTGCAGTTTAATCATATACGAAAAATGATAATAATAACAAGAATTAAGCAGCTAGATACCAAATAAGGAAGGGGAAAACATGTTGAGGAGAGGGAATATCAAATAATGGAAATAACGAGGTAAAGCAACAATCAAATATCAACTTAAACAACAGAAATAGTAACACAAAAGAAAACAAGTGCACGGCATCACCCTTCGTGCTTTTACTCTCATCCTCACCAATAAGAAATAGAATGCACGGCATCACCCTTCGTGCTTTTACTCTCATCCTCACCAAATGATAAATAGATTGCACGGCATCACCCTTCGTGCTTTTACACTCATCCTCACCATGAATCGATAGAAACGGCACGACATCACCCTTCGTGCTTTTAAATTTATAATATGGCACGGCATCACCCTTCGTGCTTTTACTCTAATCCTCACAATATCATACACGACATCACCCTTCATGCTTTACACTCTTCCTCACCCAAACAAATCAATAACAACAATCCGGAAAGAAAATCAACAATATGAACAATAATAAAAACCATAACGTCCCGGCAAGGGAGCCAACAGTAAAATCAATATCAATCAATATCATCCCGGCAAGGGAAACATCTATAACCAATTTCACTTAGTTACTTAACTTCATGTAATAATTCTCAACTGGAACCAATACTCAACAATGATTAATACCAAGGAATTTCTATCAACATAAATAATTATCAGTTTACACATAGGTAGTGCTTAATGAAAATAGCATATAAATCACAACATACGACTCACGGGCATGCTTGACACCAACGTATAGGTACTCGTCACCACACCTATACGCCGAAAATGATACCAACATGTAGCAAATAGGACACAATACCTATTCCCTCAAGCTAAGGCTAAGCCAAACACTTACCTCGAATTCCACGGCCAAACTCAAGCCTCAATTACCGCTTTGCCTTTAGAATTCGCCTCCAATTCACTTGTATCTGAGTCGATTCTCTTGCAATTCTTCTAACACACATTAATTGTGACAAAACATGGAACAAGTCATATGAAAGTCTCAACGAAAACACGTTGCGTATGCAAAGAAAATCATGGCCGAAACATTTCCTCAAGAGCTTTGAAACAACGTTGCTATGTTTTTTAGCTTAGAAAGTGGTTTGGATAACGTTTCTTATGTGCTTGGTTGAAGCTCTCTTGTGATTTGGATAGTAATGTTTTTAAGAGATGGGAAAGAGAATGGAACTATATGATTTTATAATCACTCTTTGAAGCTTTCATCCGTTTGCTAGCAAAATATAAGGTGAAAGTCTTTTAAGATCATAGTTTGTGGCCCCCACCTATTGGGATGACTAAGCCACTAAGTTTACTAGCTATTGCCACCTATTTCATGCACTTAAGAGTCACCATATTGAGCTTGAATTGCTGCCACGTTTGGGAGCTTTAAGCTTACCCAATGACTCATCACTAAACTTTACACATGTTAGCCATGCACTTTAAGACTCATCACCAAACTTTACACATGTTAATCATGCACTTTAAGTAACTTTACACATGTTAGCCATGCACTTTAAGTAACTTTACACATGTTAGCCATGCACTTAAGTAACTTTACACATGTTAGTCATGCACTTTAAGTAACTTTACACATGTTAGCCATGCCCTTTAAGTAACTTTACACATGTTAACCATGCACTTTAAGTGCTATGACACTTAGTTCCTCCTTTGGCCAAATTAATGCCATGTGGAAGCCCATTAAAGTTCCTCTTTACATGTGTCATTCCTTGGCCAACCTTTCATTACATGGAGACACCACATATCTTTGCATGTATAGATATGTGACACTTACTACCACTTGTCCACATCCCTCCTGGCTTTTGACCACGTGCTACTTAGTTAATAGTACTAATAAATTTCTAGTCTACACTACAATCTTCCATTTAACTAACTACACATATAATTAATTCTAGCACTCAACTCTCTTAAATACTAATATACTTCACATATCTTACTATTTTAAAAGCAAACTTAGCATTTTCCTCAATTTTTCCTGTAACATCTTTCCAGATATACGCCCGGACTGCATACGCAAAACGAGGTGAGAAAATAAAAGGAGGTTTTCAAGGCCTCGGAACACAGTTTTGACTTATAAAACGAGAGATGACCTTTTTTAGGTCATCACATTCTCCACATCTAAAACAAACGTTCGTCCTCGAACGGACATAGAAAAGTACTTGAATCGGGGAAAAGATGGGGATATCGGCTCCGCATATCGGACTCGGACTCCTAGGTAACTGCTTCGGCAAGCTGACATCTCCACTGAACACGAACCGAAGGATAACTGTTCGATCTCAACTGACGAATCTGCCGGTCTAATATGGCTATCGGCTCCTCCTCATAGGTCAAATCCTTGTCCAATTGGACATTGCTGAAGTCTAACACATGGGATGGATCGCCGTGATACTTCCGAAGCATAGACACGTGAAACACTGGGTGCACAGCTGATAAATTTGGCGACAATGCAAGTCTGTAAACCACCCCTCCCACTTTATCAAGGATCTCAAAAGGACCGATGTACCTAGGGCTTAGCTTGCCCTTCTTCCCAAATCTCATCACGCCCTTCATGGGCGACACCCGAAGCAACACCCCCTCTCCGACCATGAATGCCACATCGCGAACTCTGCGGTCGGCATAACTCTTTTGCTTGGACTGAGCTGTACGAAGTCTCTCCTGAATGATCTTAACCTTATCCAAGGCATCCTGCACTGAGTCTGTACCCAACAAGCGAGCCTCTCTCGGCTCAAACCATCCAACTGGCGACCGGCACTGCCTACCATATAATGCCTCATAGGGAGCCAACCATCTGAATGCTCGACTGATAGCTGTTGTTGTAGGCAAACTCAGCTAATGGCAAGAACTGATCCCACGAACCTCCAAAGTCAATAACACAGGCTCGGAGCATATTCTCCAAAATCTGAATAGTACGCTCGGACTGTCCGTCCGTCTGAGGATGAAATGCTGTGCTCAACTCGACCCGCGTGCCTAACTCACGCTGAACTGCCCTCCAGAAATGCGAGGTAAACTGCGTACCTCGATCCGAAATAATAGACACGGGCACACCATAAAGACGAATAATCTCCCTAATGTAGATCACTGCCAATTTCTCTGATGAATATGAAAATGCCACAGGAATGAAATGTGCTGACTTGGTCAGCCTATCCACAATAACCCATACCGCATCGAACTTTCTCTGAGTCTGTGGGAGTCCAACAACGAAATCCATGGCGATACCCTCCCACTTCCACTCAGGAATCTCAATCTGCTGCAACAATCCACCGGGCCTCTAATGCTCGTACTTAACGTGCTGACAATTCAAACACCGAGCTTTATATGCCACAATATCCTTCTTCATCCTCCTCCAATAATAATTCTGCCGCAACTCCTGATACATTTTTGCGGTGCCCGAATGAATGGAATACCGGGAACTATGAGCCTCCTCTAAAATCAACTCACAAAGCCCATCCACATTGGGCACACAAATACGACCCTGCATCCGCAAAACTCCATCATCACCAACTTTAACCTGCTTGGCACCACCGTGCCGCACCGTATCCCTAAGGAACATAGATGAGGATCATCATACTGCCGATCTCGAATACAATCAAATAATGAAGAACGAGCAACTGTATAAGCTAGAACACGATCGGGCTTAGAAACATCCAACCTCATGAACTGGTTGGCTAAAGCCTGAACATCCAAAGCAAGCGGTCTCTCCCCGACCGGAATATAAGCAAGGCTACCCATACTGGCTGACTTCCTACTCAAAGCATCGGCCACCACATTAGCCTTCCCCGGATGATACAAGATGGTAATGTCATAGTCCTTCAACAGCTCCAACCATATCCTCTGCCTCAAATTTAGCTCCTTCTGCTTGAACATGTACTGCAAACTCTTGTGATCCGTGAACACCTCACATGATACGCCATATAGATAATGCCTCCAAATCTTCAGCGTGTGGACGATGACTGCTAGCTCCAAATCATGAACTGGATAATTCTTCTCGTGGATCTTCAACTGACGCGAAGCATATGCAATAACCTTGCCATCTTGCATCAATACTGCACCAAGCCCAACCCGAGAAGCATCACAATACATAGTATACGACCCTGAACCTGTGGGCAAAACCAACACCGGCGCCGTAGTCAAGTCTATCTTGAGCTTTTGAAAGCTTGCCCCACACTCATCGGACCACCTGAACTGGGCACCCTTCTGAGTCAACCTGGTCATCGGGGCTGCAATGGACGAAAACCCCTCCACAAACCGACAGTAATAGCCCGCCAAACCTAAGAAATTCCGGGTCTCTGTGGCTGATGTGGGTCTAGGCCAATCCTTGACCACTGAAATCTTCTTAGGATCCACCTGAATACCCTCTGCTGACACAACATGACCCAGAAATGCAACTGAACTCAACCAAAACTCACATTTCGAAAACTTGGCATATAATTGATTGTCCTTCAGAGTCTGGAGAACGACTCGATGGTGCTGCTCGTGCTCCTCCCGGCTGTGGGAATAAATCAGAATATCATCAATGAAGACAATTACAAATGAATCCAAATAAGGCCTGGACACTCGGTTCATCAAGTCCATGAAAGTTGCTGGGGCATTTGTCAACCCGAATGACATCGCTAAAAACTCATAATGCCCGTACCGAGTGCGAAAAGCTGTCTTAGGGACATCGGATGCCCTAATCCTTAATTGATGGTAGCCAGATCTCAAATCAATCTTCGAAAATACCTTGGCACCCTGAAGTTGGTCAAACAAGTCATCAATCCTCGGCAATGGATACTTGTTCTTGATAGTAACCTTGTTCAATTGCCGATAATCTATGCACATCCTCATCGATCCGTCCTTCTTAACAAACAATACGGGCGCACCCCATGGCGAGACACTAGGTCTAATAAAGCCTTTATCAAGCAAATCCTACAACTGTTCTTTCAACTCCTTTAACTCTGGCGGGGGCCATACGGTATGGTGGAATAGAAATGGGTTGAGTGCCCGGAGCCAAATCAATGCAAAAGTCAATATCCCTGTCGGGTGGCATACCCGGCAGGTCTGCAGGAAACACCTCTGGAAACTCACGGACAACGGGCACAAAATCCATAGAAGGAATCTCAACGCTAGAATCTCGAACATAAGTTAAATAGGCCAGACACCCCTTCTCGACCATGTGCTGAGCCTTTATATAAGAGACAACCCAGCTGGATGAATGACCAGGAGTCCCTCTCCCTAGCAACTTTCATGGACTTGATGAACCGAGTGTTCAGGCCTTATTCTGATTCATTCGTGATTGTCTTCATTGATGATATTCTGATTTATTCCCGCAGCCGGGAGGAGCACGAGCAGCACCTTCGAGTCGTTCTCCAGACTCTTAACGACAACGACAGTAAATTATATGCCAAGTTTTCGAAATGTGAGTTTTGGTTGAGTTCAGTTGCATTTCTGGGTCATGTTGTGTCAGCATAGGGTATTCAAGTGGATCCTAAGAAGATTTCAGCGGTCAAGGATTGGCCTAGACCCACATCAACCACAGAGACCCGGAGTTTCTTGGGTTTGGCGGGCTATTACTGTCGGTTTGTGGAGGGGTTTTCGTCCATTGCAGCCCCGATGACCAGGTTGACTCAGAAGGGTGCCCAGTTCAGGTGGTCCGATGAGTGTGGGGCAAGCTTTCAAAAGCTCAAGACAACCTTGACTACGGCGCTGGTGTTGGTTTTGCCCACAGGTTCAGGGCCGTATACTGTGTATTGTGATGCTTCTCGGGTTGAGCTTGGTGCAGTATTGATGCAAGATGGCAAGGTTATTGCATATGCTTTGCGTCAGTTGAAGATCCACGAGAAGAATTATCCAGTTCATGATTTGGAGCTAGCAGCCATCGTCCACGCGCTGAAGATTTGGAGGCATTATCTGTATGGCGTATCATGTGAGGTGTTCACGGATCACAAGTGTTTGCAGTACGTGTTCAAGCAGAAGGAGCTAAATTTGAGGCAGAGGAGATGGTTGGAGCTGTTGAAGGACTATGACATCACCATCTTGTATCATCCGGGGAAGGCCAATGTGGTGGCCGATGTTTTGGGTAGGAAGTCAGCCAGTATGGGTAGCCTTGCTTATATTCCGGTCGGGGAGACACCGCTTGCTTTGGATGTTCAGGCTTTAGCCAACCAGTTCATGAGGTTGGATGTTTTTCTAGCTTATACAGTTGCTCGTTCTTCATTATTTGATCGTATTCGAGATCGGTTATGATGATCCTCATCTGTGTGTCCTTAGGGACACGGTGCGGCACGGTGGTGCCAAACAGGTTACAATTGGTGATGATGGAGTTTTGCGGATGCATGGTCTTATTTGTGTGCCCTATGTGGATGGGCTTCGTGAGTTGATTTTAGAGGAGGCCCATAGTTCCCAGGATTCCATTCATCCGGGCGCCGCAAAGATGTATCAGGATTTGCAGCAGCATTATTGGTGGAGAAGGATATTGTGGCATATGTAGCTCGGTGTTTGAATTGTCAGCAGGTTAAGTACGAGCATCAAAGACCTGCTGGATTGTTGCAGCAGATTGAGATTCCTGAGTGGAAGTGGGAGCGTATCGCCATGGATTTCGTTGTTGGACTCCCACAAGCTCAGAGAAAGTTCGATGCGGTATGGGTTATTGTGGATAGACTGACCAAGTCAGCACACTTCATTCCTGTGGCAGTTTCATATTCTTCGGAAAAATTGGCAGAGATCTACATTAAGGAGATTATTCGCCTTCATGGTGTGCCCGTGTCTATTATTTCTGATCGAGGTACACAATTTACCTCGCATTTCTGGAGGCCAGTTTAGCGTGAGTTGGGCACGTGGGTTGAGTTAAGCACACCATTTCATCCTCAGAGGACGGACAGTCCGAGCGTACTATTCAGATTTTGGAGGATATGCTCCGAGCCTGTGTTATTGACTTTGGAGGTTCGTGGGATCAGTTCTTGCCATTAGCTGAGTTTGCCTACAACAACAACTATCAGTCGAGCATTCAGATGGCTCCTATGAGGCATTATATGGTAGGCGATGTCGGTCGCCGGTTGGATGGTTTGAGCCGAGAGAGGCTCGGTTGTTGGGTACAGACTTAGTGCAGGATGCCTTGGATAAGGTTAAGATCATTCAGGATAGACTTCGTACAATTCAGTCCAGGCAAAAGAGTTAAACTGACCGCAGAGCTCGCGATATGGCATTCATGGTCGGAGAGCGGGTGTTGCTTCGGATGTCGCCCATGAAGTGCGTGATGAGATTTGGGAAGAAGGGCAAGCTAAGCCCTAGGTACATCGGTCCTTTTGAGATCCTTGATAGAGTGGGAGAGGTGGCTTACAGACTTGCGTTGCCACCAAATTTATCAGCTGTGCACCCAGTGTTTCACGTGTCTATGCTTCGGAAGTATCACGACGATCCATCCCATGTGTTAGACTTCAGCAGTGTCCAGTTGGACAAAGATTTGACTTATGAGGAGGAGCCGGTAGCCATATTAGACCGGCAGATTTGTCAGTTGTGATCGAAGAGTTATCTTTCGGTTCGTGTTCAGTCGAGAGGTCAGCCTGCCGAAGCAGCTACCTGGTAGTTTGAGTCCGATATGCGGAGCCGATATCCCCATCTTTTCCCCGATTCAGGTACTTTTCTATGTCCGTTCGAGGACGAACGTTTGTTTTAGAGGTGGAGAATGTGATGACCCAAAAAGTCTATCTCTCGTTTTATAAGTCAAAACTGTGTTGGCCTTGAAAACCTCCTTTTCTTTTTCTCTCACCTCGTTTCGCGTATGCAGTCCGGGCGTATATCCGGAAAGTTGTTATAGGAAAAATTGAGGAAAATGCTAAGTTGCTTTTCAAATAGTAAGATATGTGAAGTATATTAGTATTTAAGTGAGTTGAGTGCTAGAATTAATTATGTGTAGCAAGTTAAATGGAAGATTGTAGTGTATACTAGAAATTTATTAGTACTATTAACTAAGTAGCACGTGGTCAAAAGCCATGAGGGATGTGGACAAGTGGTAGTAAGTGTCATATATCTATACATGCAAAGATATGTGGTGTCTCCATGTAATGAAAGGTTGGCCAAGGGATGACACATGTAAAGAGGAACTTTAATGGGCTTCCACATGGCATTAATTTGGCCAAGGGTGGAACTAAGTGTCATAACACTTAAATGCATGGCAGTGTTATTAAAAGCGTGCGCTTCTCGCTTTAAGTGCTGAAGCGACGCGAGGCGCTGCTCTGTCGTTTTTCTGCCATAATAGCGGCTCACATACAAAAAGCGCACGCTTTAAAAGCTTAAGCGAGAAGTGCCGCAATGGAAAAGCGCTCTTAAGCGAGGCAAAGGCATCTGCAAGGGTTTTTAAAAAAAATCTGCAAATAAACATACGCTCTTCTCCTACTCCAACTCCAGCGCCGACTGCTGCTCAAACTCCAAGGACGACGACTGCTTCTTCTCTTCTGCTTCATTTTCTTCTTTTTCTCTTCCTCCGATTTTATTCTGCCTGAAGTGTTCAACTCCTTTTTTCTCTTTTTCTTTCTATTTTTTTCGCTTTCTATTGCTCTGTTGTAGACATCTAATTTATGCTCTATTCTTCTGCCCTATTTCTGCTCTGTTTTTCTCTTCTTCTTTCTATTTTTTTCCACTTTTTATTGCTCTGTTTTTGTGCCCTAAAACTATGCTCTGTTTTCTGGTTTTTATTGCTCTATTTTTCTGCCTTTTTTTATTTGTGTGTTAAATTGCGCTTCACATGAAAGAAGCGCGCGCTTCGCTTCTCGCTTCTCGCTTCGGTGAAGCGAGGCCTCCTCGCTTTTTTGCGCCCTCCAAAACACTGGTGCATGGTTAACATGTGTAAAGTTTGGCGATGAGTCTTAAAGTGCATGGTTAACATGTGTAAAGTTACTTAAAGTGGAGGGTTAACATGTGTAAAGTTACTTAAAGTGCATGGCTAACATGTGTAAAGTTACTTAAAAGTGCATGGCTAACATGTGTAAAGTTACTTAAAGTGCATGGTTAACATGTGTAAAGTTTGGTGATGAGTCTTAAAGTGCATGGTTAACATGTGTAAAGTTTAGTGATGAGTCATTGGGTAAGCTTAAGGCTCCCAAACGTGGCAGCAATTCAAGCTCAATATGGTGACTCTTAAGTGCATGAAATAGGTGGCAAAAGCTAGTAAACTTAGTGGCTTAGTCATCCCAATAGGTGGGGCCACAAATTATGATTTTAAAAAGACCCTCACCTTATATTTTGCTAGCAAACGGATGAAAGCTTCAAAGAGTGATTATATAATCATAGAATTCCATTCTCTTTCCCATCTCTTAAAAACATTACTATCCAAATCACAAGAGAGCTTCAACCAAGCACATAAGAAACATTATCCAAACCACTTTCTAAGCTAAAGAATATAGCAACGTTGTTGCAAAGCTCTTGAGGAAATGTTTCAGCCATATTTTCTTTGCATACACAACGTGATTTCGTTGAGATTTTCATATGACTTGTTCCATGTTTTGTCGCAATTAACGTGTGTTAGAAGATTGTCAAGAGAAACGACTCAGATACAAGTGAATTGGAGGCGAATTCTAAAGGGAAAGTGGTAATTGAAGTTTGAGTTTGGCCGTAGAATTCGAGGTAAGTGTTTGGCTTAACCTTAACTTGAGGGAATAGGTATTGTGTCCTATTTGCTACGTGTTGGTATCATGTTCAACGTATAGGTGTGGTGACGAGCACCTATACGTTGGTGTCAAGTATGCCCGTGAGTCGTATGTTGTGATTTATATGCTATTTTCATTAAGCACTACCTATGTCTAAATTGATAATTATTTATGTTGATAGAAATTCCTTGGTATTAATCATTGTTGAATATTGGTTCCAGTTGAGAATTATTACATGAAGTTAAATAACTAAGTGAGATTGGTTATAGATGTTCCCCTTGCCGGGATGATATTGATTTTACTGTTGGCTCTCTTGCCGAGACGTTATGGTTTTTATTATTGTTGATTTTCGTTCCGGATTGTTGTTATTGATTTGTTTGGGTGAGGAAGAGTGTAAAGCACGAATGGTGATGTTGTGTATGATATTGTGAGGATGAGAGTAAAAGCACGAAGGGTAATGCCGTGCCATTTTATAAATTTAAAAGCATGAAGGGTGATGCCGTGCCGTTTCTATCGACTCATGGTGAGGATGCGAGTAAAAACACGAAGGGTGATGTCGTGCATTCTATTTATCATTTGGTGAGGATGAGAGTAAAAGCACGAAGGGTGATGCCATACATTCTGTTGCGTCCCACATCGACATCAACGGGGGTGGGTGGTCTCCTTATATGGACTTGGGCAATCCTCACCTCTTGAGCTAGCTTTTGGGGTTGAGTTAGACCCAAAGTCCATTTAACACATTCTATTTATTATTTGGTGAGGATGAGAGTAAAAGCATGAAGGGTGATGGCGTGCACTTGTTTTCTTTTGTGTTACTATTTCTGTTGTTTAAGTTGATATTTGATTGTTGCTTTACCTCGTTATTTCCATTATTTGATATTCCCTCCCCTCAGCATGTTTTCCCCTTCCTTATTTGGTATCTAGCTGCTTAATTCTTGTTATTATTATCATTTTTTTCGTATATGATTAAACTGCACAGGTTTATTTGGTTGTCGTGTCCTAGTCTCGTCACTACTTCGCCGAGGTTAGGCTCGACACTTACTCAGTACATGGGTCGATTGTACTGATGCTGCACTTTGCACTTTTTGTGCAGATCCCGATACTAGACCCTTCGAACCCTAGATCGAGGTTGCTATTTTCAGTCCAGTGGAGACCCCGAGGTAGTCTGCAGGCGTCCGCAGACCTTGGCGTCACCTTCTATCCTATTTCTTTCCTGTCTTTACGTATTTCTGAGACAGTAGTATTTTGTTTGTTCAGTCCTCTATTTGTAGTAATCATAGATAGTCCGTGAAATTGTGACACCAAATTCTGGGAGTTGTCATTATGGATTTGTAATAGTATTTAATTAAGTTGTTAGATTCTATTTCTTCCACACTTTTATTTCCTCTGAACTTGTATATCCCTAACTAATTGCTAAAAATAAAGAAACAAAATAAAATAACCGGTAACGTTGGCTTGCCTAGCGGGTTCAATGTTAGGCGCCATCACGGTCCCGACGGTGGGAAATTCGGGTTGTGACAGTTAGACTCTATGGTTTCAACGTCTCAAAATGGTTTTGTAGTAGGGCGACAGATACTTGAAGCGGATTCACTTGCAAATGAGCTTGTGGGCTAGAGATCAAAAAATGGGAAGTAGGTGTGCTTTGGAAGCTGGATTTGGAAAGGCGTATGACCACATCTATTGGTTTTCAGGAGTATGTAATGGGGAGATTGGTTTCAGGAAAGACATAGACTTTTGGCATATCCACATTGAGATTATTAGTTTTGGTCAACGAGGTTTTGCTTTAGGCAAAGAGTCCCCTTATTTCACATGCTCTTTTTTTTGGTTAAGAAAGCATTGGACAAGATAATGAATAGGGCGACAAGGGTAGGTTAGTTCAGAGGCTTCAAGGGCAACGGAGGAGGCAGGTAGCATACGGGTGTACCACCTACCATTCGCAGATGATACAGTACTGTTTTAGTGTTAGAATCTAAAAAATGCTCTGCTATGCTTCTAGGCAGTCTCAAGTTTGAAGATCAATTTAGGGAAGTATGAGATCCTTCTGGTGGGTGAGGTTGAGAATATTGGATAGAGAGCAGACACTTTTTTTGATGATGTTAATAGATCAGCCCATGGGCAGCTTGATGCTGCCTTGGTATGAAATGATGCTTTGAACACACAAGGGAGGATGAATCAAGTAGAAGTTTCAATATGGGTCAAGAAATATGCTGAAATTATGCAAGCAGCTTGGTCTGCATGCTATGGAATACAAAGATGATCTATTAAAGTTGCTTTTACGCATTGAAAAGAATAGGTTTAATAGAAATTCTAGTTCAGTGAAAAGCCCTTTGCCGAAAAAGTAGAGTAGCAGAGAGCTAAAGCAGCTATTGGAATTCAATGTAAAATTTGGTGAAAGCAAGAATAGGGGTAGAAATTTTGTCACTGATAAGAGATGAAGCTGAAATTTTTCTAGTGGAAGTTTGGAACTTTAGGGGATTAAACAATAGAAACAAAAGGATGATGATAATGCTGATGGTGCATAGGTGGAATTCCAATATATTTTGCTTCACTAAAACAAAGCTTAAAAATTATAATTCTTCAATCATCAAACAAAATGGGGGAAATCGATGGATGGATTTGTTTGGAATGGCTCAAGGTAGTAGTGGGGTTGTATCATCATTATGTGGTATAAAAGGAGATGAGACTGTTATGACAACTTATTAGGTATCAATACAGTTTCTGTATGGATGGAAGAGCTTAACACTGGCTTCAAATGCTTTCTTAGTAGAGTATATGGGCCTTGTGATAGAAAAACAGTTGAGAATTATGGAAAGAGATTGCAGCTGTAAGAGGATTGAATGAATTGTTCTGGGTCATTGGAGGTGATTCTACTGTTGTAGGTTTGAGGATGAAACAATTAGCAGATCTAAAAATGCTAAATCGATGAAAGGTGGCTATTGCATTGCAACTTATTCAAACACTCTCTAACGATTGAGAATATGCTGAGATGAGAGTTTTATAAAGCAGTATGAACCTTGTGGGCCTTGTAACAACTTTAATTCCGTTTTTGTTTTCATTTTGACACAATTTCTTTGGTTCTTAGCACATCTACATCTTTACATATATTTGTGGACATGTTTTCCATTTTCTAACTCCGGGCTTATTGTATTGCAAAGGTTTGCACTTTGAATATGCTTGTAATGGAAAGAAGTAATACAGCAGTGCTTTGTTCTCCAAGGCTTCAAGGTGTGACCGTGTTGGATACAATATGAAGGTTGTGTTCCAACCCACGTGATGTTCTAGGTTTGTACGCTTCGATCCCCACTCAACTCTTCCTGCCTTCTCCATCGTTAAAATAAAAGTGGAAAGGAAAAAGAGAATGTATTGCATTTCTTAATTGGTAAGCTCTTAAATCAATTGTTAAAACCAATTCAAGGCCACGAATGGCAATTACTTCTTTACTATCATTACGATGTGTGCAAGGATGTATTCATGAGTAGGTTATTTTGCTCTGTTTAACACAATTCTAGTTAATCTCTTTCTCTTTTCGTACTTCTTTTGTGGTGATTACTCCCTATCTGTCTCTATCCACAAATACTAGTTAGTCTTCTGTCGTGACTGTTATGTTGAAGCAAATACTTAATGAAAAAAACTGATAATTCCAGGTCTTTAATTTCGTCGCTGCCTTGCTGGCAGCCAAGGTGCTCATACCTGCATTTAACTCTTGGAATAACTCCGTTTTATTTCCCCTAGCTACTGCTGTGATAACTTGAGCGGCTCAAGGGAAGAGAGGGTATGCAAACAAAATATTGCCTGAAGTATTAGTTGAGATTTAAACTTGCGTCATTTTAATTTTCAAGTATCCGTGAGTGGTGTGGTCATTTTGTCTAAACTGAATAGCTTGTATCAAGTTGATCAAAGTCTAAGCTGGTCAATGTCATTTAGCATATTAGATGCGGGCATATCATTAGATAAAATAAAAATGAAAAAAACATTTACCAGCATTCTTGCGGATAAAGATGCTTGTGTGTCTGCAAGAATATAACTCATATATATATAGATGCGTGTGTTGAAAGAACAGAGTTGTTTCTCCTTTTGTTATGTACATTTCCAGCACCCACATAGTGCTGGACATCTCTTACACACACACATATATATATATATATATATATATATATATATATATAGATAGATAGATGATAGATATGGATAACTAGGGGTGTTCATAAAAATCCGAACCAAACCGAAAACCAAACCAAACCGACCAAAAAAATCGATACTTTTTGGTTTGGTTTGGTTTTGGTTTTGAATTTTAAAAACCGATCAAATTTGGTTTGGTTTTGGTTTTAATCAAAAAATAACCGAACCAAACCGACTATAGGAGTAGCTATTTCAAATTTATTATTACACCTATATATATGTATATTTTTATACAAAGTTTCAAAAATTATATGGTGAATGTTAATCGTTTGCACTTTTAGTACAGTTCTTTACCTTTATATTCTAGTTTAATTGGTAGTTTTCTTTTATTAAGTGTAAGAATCCATTTCATGTTTTTTTTTTTTATTCATCACTATTTGATTCAATCATCATCAATATATTTTAGTAAATGATAGATTTCTCAAAGAGGATAGTGTTACATTGAAAACGTGGTCGCCGGAATATGTGTTTGGTAGTGTATGTCTTATATTTAAGAAAAACCTGACAAATAACCGAAAAAATCGAAAAACCGACATAAATCGAATCGAGAAAAAACCGACTTAATTGGTTTGGTTTGGTTCTAATATTTGAAAAACCGACTTACTTGGTTTGGTTTCTTTTTAGGGAAAAACCGATCCAAACCGAACCATGAACACCCCTATGGATAACATACCAATGAATACTCTTATAGTCTTCTGGGCTTAAACATGTCATGTCATTCCAATAAGAGAGTGTCAGTAAAGGTAAAATGGGAATGATAGTAAATGTAATCTTTTTGGAGAGGACTAAAAGGGAAAGAGTGTCATATAAAGTAAAATGGAGGGAGTATTATTATTTACTTTTGTCGTATAATTGTCAAACTGGATCAATTAACTAATTTGCTTGTTCCTAACTCTTTCCACTTCCCCTGATGTATACAATGTAGTTCACACAATTTGATCTCCCTCGCAATATAAGATAGTTATGTAAGTTCATACAATTTGGTTCCCTTTCGCAATATAAAGTGTGTATGTAAAGTATCTAATATCCGTTTTTAACATTATCCCGTTTTAACATTACCCAACAGGAACTTTGTTTGCTGCTTGATGGCTATTGGGACGAATTTGTCCAAAAATTCGTATTTATTTTTCAGCAGGTTCTCTCTTAATCTCCTTCACTTCTTTTTATTATATTTTGGCAGGCTGTGATTTTCCTTTGAGGAACTCTTGGCCCTTCTTGATTCATATTAAAAAGATGAATTATGTCCATCATTCTTTTATACAAGGCCTGCTCTCCTAATCCTTCTAATAGATTCTGCTTTGTTAGATGCAGTTTGGCTAGATGACGGGGACACGTCGATGTCAACTAAAATACCCAGCAGAATCTGGTTTGATGAGAGCCCTGCTAGGTTTTTTTCTTTCTCATTTCCTCCTAAGTTGGTCTAGTTTTATTCTATACAAGGTGTTTCTTATCTCTATCTACTTGTACGCCATTCTAGGCCTTTTACCCTTTGGTTTTCTTTCAAGTTTCAAGGATTTCATGGTGAATTTTCACGCTGAATGACTCCTAGAAATAGTCAATTGGTATTGTTGGTTTATGATGATGATATAGTAGTAATACAAAAGTTTCTGCTATTTTCTTTTCCATCTCAAAAGGACTATCTATTTGTTCTCTTTTGGAGTACTTCTGATCCAGTTATGTGTCTTCTTCTGTTATCTTTCTAATGTAGTAATTGATCTTTCAAAGAATCTAACTTTGCATGTTTATTGGATGCTTGTCCCAGATTCATCAAACCTTTTACTACACACCCCGAGGAAACCGTGTATCTTGTCTAGTTTCTGTCACCCAAGGATTGATACTCGGTACATAGCGATAAGCCCAAGATGGTGTTACTTAAAGAGAATTGAATTAGATCTGCAGATTCAGTATGTAATCCTGCTTATACAAGTGTCTCCATTCCTTAATTTATGTTGAAGCTGGTGCATCATACGCATTTCTAAGAAGTTCTTTCTGCCCAAGCTGCAAGTTTATGACACGGAATTAGTTGATTGTATGTGAGAATCAAGTCTTTTCAAGTATGTGATGACAGAGTAGTTGACGGGATACTCGCATGCCAAAAAGAAACAGAAGCAAAGAATTTGTGCATCAGAAATGTTGAAGTGTGTGACCATCTCATCTATCTAAAAGTAAGCTGTTAGAGAGAGCACACTGCTATTTACTTAATTATGTCTTCAACAAGAAAGAGCTAATGATCACATAGGAGCAGAATATCATGAAGTTCAGTTTGCTCGTTGTTGCTCAAAAGTGTAGCTCTGTCACTAGGAGAAAATGCACCTCTTGCTCGTAATAAAGGTTTGGTTTTATTAATGTTGTTAATCTCTCGAATGATTAGTTGAGATCATCTTTAGTTGCAATCAATTTAATAACTTTTCTAGTTTAAAGTGGAATGCCCTCATGTATCCGTCCTGGCTATACATCTGAGCTAGTAAAATTTTGCTGCATTTAAGAAGCAAGCTTCTGAGGTTAAGAATTTGAAACTTTAATAGTACTGATTACACTATTTTATAACTTGGACGATCCATTGGTGCTTGACTTGTACCAGCTCGCTTGTCAACATTCTGTTTGGCTGAACTGTTGAAGCAGCACAAGGCATCTGCAATAATAGTACTGTTTCTTGAGAAGCAGTTGTTATGTTTGAAAATTTCTACTTAGACCGAGCAATCGGGGAAGGGTAATGATAGGAAAATCTTGAGGTAGCAAATACAAGGTATGTCCACTATCTTCTTGTCTATTGGACATTCTTTTAATTAATAGTAAGCAAACCTACACTCTTCTGGTGACCGGAGTAAGCGGTTGAGCAAGCAATTTTTCATTAGCAGCAGTGTATTACTCACAATTTGTTTCGAGATGTGGTTTTGTAGGTGCAATTCAAGGCCCAACACTGGCTATGATTTGGATTAGTTCAATTCTTTTGCCCCGTAATTTGGATAAAAATTGCGCGGGGCGCCCTATTTGGTCGCCCCCATTTAACATATACCCATATTTTTAAAATTTATTTAACCTAGAACCTTAATTTTTACAACTTCAGGCACCGCCTTCCCGATATCTGTGCAAAACTTCAGCTTATTTAGTGCTGAAGTTTTTACAAATGAACTAAATAATTTTAGCATCTTCTGCTGAAGTTTTTGAAAAAACTGTATTGCAAAACTAATGAATCCAGGACAAAATTTCAGCTTATCTAGTGCTGAAGTTTTTACAAATGAACTAAATAACTTCAGCATCTTCTGTTGAAGTTTTTGAATTTTTTTTATTGCAAAACTAATGAATTCAGGACAAAACTTCAGCATTAGATGTACTGAAGTTTTTACAAATGAACTTAATAACTTCATCATCTTCTGCTGAAGTTGTTGAAAAAGCTTTATGACAAATCTAATTAATCCAGGACAAAACTTCAGCTTATTTAGTGCTTAAGTTTTACAAATGAACTAAATAACTTCAGCACTTCTGTTCAAGTTTTTGGAAAAGCCTAGAATGCTGAAGTTTTGTGTGATTGCCTTTGCTACTTCAGGCCCGTATGCCTGAAGTTTATGCGAAAAGCGGGTACGCTTCTAATTTTTTTTTGCAAAGCGAGTATAAGTTAAAAAGTGATCCAAAAAGCGGGTATGGGCGCAAATGCCCCGTAATTTGGAGTTTTCTTGTCAAACCTTCACATGTAAATAATGCAAGGCCCAACACTGGCTATGATTAGGGTCTACAAGTGCTGCCTTGAGGTAAAACTAAGGGTGTCTAACGGGTGGGCCGGGCTGGGTTGTTTTTTTTTGAACTGGACAGGTAGGGGTACCGGGCTGGTTACAAGTTATTCTTAACGGGTTTGGGTTAATTCGGGTAAAAACTAAACCGTATGGGTTAGGGGTTTAGTGGCCGGGCCGGTTTAGAGTAAATTTTTGTTTTTTAATTTTTTTTTTGTATTTGTTATAAACACAAATTTTTTATCGTAAAAATATAAACAAAAAAACAAACTTATAAAAAAAGTGTTTCATTAAAGGATGCAAAGACTAATAATAAAAATAACAAACTAAAACTTGCAAATTAAACTATTAAAGTTTACATTTAATACTTCAAATTAAAGTTTAAACTTGCACTTATACGTCTAATAATATTAAAATAACAAACTAAAACATTAAACATGAATGCATAATACATTTAATAATATTAAAATAACACAAATTGTCTCAAATCAATTAATCAAACGAATTTCTGGTGGACGCTCAAGACAACTCTTCAAATGCCTCCTTAAACAACCTGTGTCCGTGCACTTTGGACAAAGATTTAAGATTATACCACAATTCTTGCACTTTACTTTGTAAACTTCTTCATTTTCCTACCACATCAAAGTGTTCCCAAACATATGAGCACACTCTAGAATCACGGGGCATGATTTAAATTGAATTAGAGAAAAATGAGAAATTGAGATTGAGAAATGAGAGATGAGTGAAGAAATGAAGAAGTGGGGGGGGGGGGGGGGGGGGGGTATTTATAGTTTTAGAAAAAGTTAAATTTGTAAATTAAAAAAGTATTAATTTTTTTTAAAAAAGGCCCAAAAAAGGGCCATTGTGCAAAGCTGCCGTTGGGCAACGGCTCCCTGACAGGGTGACCGTTGCCAACGGATAAGTGGGGCCCAAAAATTTAGAAAAAAGAAAAAAGAAAAAGAAAAATATACCATTGAACCGGTCCGGTCCGGGCCTGTTAACCCGGTAAAGTGCACTGTTCAATTGACCGGGTTTGACTAGTCCGTTTAACCGGTACCCTCAATTTTTACGGACCAAGCCCCTCTACCCCGTAGACCCAGTCCTACCGCCCCCCTACATACCGGGCCGGTCCGGTTCCGAGTTTAATCGGTCTAGGCCGGTCCTGTTACGGGTTAACCCGGCCTGTTAGACACCTTTAGGTAAAACTATGTAAGCTTAAGACTCATTATTTGTTTTATTGTTTGTTTAATTCTGTGATGCTTGGATAATTTGATCATGGATTCTTTCTGTTGGAGGAATATTATTGGGTCGGATCCACCCACAAGAGGTGTTATATAGCCCATGAATATCCTGTAAAAATTGTGTGGGGTGGCCACTTTTTCAAGTGCTATTTACTTTTTATCCAACATTTTTAATGCTGAGCAAAAATAGCCACTAGTCTATTAAAATTAATATGAAAAGACAGTATTACTCTTTCCTTCCTAAACGAGCCATTTTCAGATTCATTCCTTACAGCTCCACTTCTCCTTTTGCAATGGCGTTCTGGGGTCCATATGAGTGTTTCCATTATTTACATATATGAAATACAATTTTGAACAGAAGAAACGAAATGCATTAATCATATAAATTTTATAAGCCTCTCATTTTCTTTTGTGTCTACTTTCAGGAGTTGAATTGCCTGGTAAACCATTCACTCATAATAATCACAGACATGGGAGGACGTGACTTTTGGTTTTCTAAAAGAAGTGACTTTTAGATTTTCTTAAACAACAGTTAATTAGGAAAAATAGGGTAAAAAGCCAAAAAATTGAGGACAAAGATAATTGTGTCAATGACATGTAGTCTTGAAGTCCTGAAGTTAAGGTCATGTAGTCCTGAATTCCTGAAGTTAAGGACAGGCAGTCCTTAACTTGCAGTTACAAATTCAAAAGTTAAGGACAGATAATCCTTAACTTACAGTTACAAGTTCAAAAGATAAGGACAACAGGTCCTTAACTTAGACTTACAAGTTAAAAAGTTAAGGACACTTGGTCCTGAAGTTTGAGTTCCAAGTTCAAAAGTTAAGGACAAAAGGTCCTCAACTTAGACTGTAACGACCCGACCGGTCGTTTTGAGCTCTAACGCGTCGTTCAGCGGTTGGAAGTCATGAACAACTTCATTTCAGGTATTATGACTTGTGCGTATGGTCGGAGTTGAAATTCGGGAAGTTCGGAGTCAAATTGAAAGGAACATTCTCATTTCAGAAGCCTTAAGTTGGAAGAATCGACTAAGATTGGAATTTGGAGTAAACGACCTCGGAATCAGGATCTGAAGGTTCCAGCAGGTTCGTATGATGATTTCGGACTTGGGTGTATGTCCGGATCGAGTTTTGGATAACCCGGGAGCGTTTCAGCGTATATTGTGGAAGTCAACATTTTTGAAGGAATTTCCTAAGTTTGGCTTGAAGCGCATTTCAGAGATATTGATGTCCGTTTGGGATTCCGAGTCTGGGAATAGTTTCGTATGGTGATTCTGGAGTTCGGAGCGCGATCGGAAGTGAATTCGGATGTCCGGAGGTCAGTTTGAAGTCATATGGCTAAAGATAAAAAAATTGAAGGTTTGGAAGAATCCGACCGGAAGTGGAAATTTTGATATCGGGGTCGGAATGCGATTCCGGAAGTTGGAGCAGGTCCGTAATGTCGAATACGACTTGTGTGCAAAATTTGGGATCAATCGGATATGATTTGATGGGTTTCAGCGTCAGATGTAGAAGTTTGAAATTCTAAGTTCTTAAAGATTTGGATTGGAGAGCGATCCGTCGTTTCGATGTTGTTTGATGTGATTTGAGGCCTCGAGCAAGTCCGTGTCATGTTTTGGGACAGGTTGGTGTGATTGGACAGGGTCCCGGGGGCCTCAGGTTGATTCCGGGTGATTAACGGATAAATATCTGAAGTTTAAGAAAGCTGAAGTTGTTGTCATCTGGTGTGACCGCACCTGCGAGGCTTTGGCCGCAGATGCGGCCTTGGGCGCCGCAGGTGCGAGATTTTGGTGGCTTGGCTGGGAGCGCAGGTGCGATGTAATTTCCGCACCTACGAAGGCACAAATGCGGACAGTGGGGCGCAGGTGCATGTTTTGGATGGGGACTGAGGAGGCCGCAGGTGCGGGTGTTTGGGCGCACCTGCGGAATCGCAGGTGCGAGAGGTTGATCGCAGGTGCGGATATCGGCCTGGGCAGAATGTTTTTAAAACGGGAATTTAGACATTCCTTCTCCTATTTTCATTTGGTATGGGCGATTTTGAGGAGCTTCAAGGAGGGGATTTCGTCAAGGATCACAAGGTAAGTTGTTTCTACTTATTTTCTAGTTAAATACAAGGTTTATACATGGAATTAAACATGAAAATCGTGGGAAAATTGGGAATTTTGAAAAAAACCTAGAAATTTGGTAATTTGGATTTTTGCCACAAATTGAGCATGAATATTTGAGTAAATTGTATATTTGAACTAGTAAGGCTATGGGTAGAGTTATCTTCGAGAAATTTCAGAATTCGGGCACGTGGGTCCGAGGGCATTTTGGTCAATTCATTGAGCGAAGTTGGAAATTATATAATTTGAATTTGTTACAAGTATTAGAGTGAATTTTCATTGCTTGCCCATTATTTGGTAGTTTTGGGGCGTTGTGCATCCATTGGAGTCGTCGGAAGGGCTTGGAAGCCGGTTATGGAATTCCGGAGCGAGGTAAGTCTCCTTTCTAACTTTGTGAGGGGGAATTGTCCCCCTAGGTGAACTAATTAGATATGTGTTACTATTTGTGGGGGCTACGTACGCACGAGGTGACGGGAGTCCGTGCGTAGCTACTGTATGCCATGTCAGGGTAGTCTAGGACCCACCAGCATGCCTTACCTGTTGTACTTGTGATTTTATCAATGATATTAGCCCGATGATATTATCGAGTTAGTAATAGAATACTTAAAAAGGTCAGAACTTATTTTCCTTGTGAGAAGAGAATGGGTCCTTCCTTGCATAACTGTGTTCCGGATGAATCAGTGATATTTAAAACCTTATCAAACTTGGCAAATGAATTTCCAGAAATAATTTATATACTATTTTCATCCTTATAAATTGTATAAATCCTTAGAAATTGCTGATGTACTTGTGACACCGAGTTCTGGGATGTATTTGGGCTGTATTTTTATTAAATTGAAAAAAATATGACTGTTGCTTTTACTTAAATGGATTTCTACCTAGATATTATGTATTAAAGTGAAAAGTAACGATTTCGAAAATGTTAAAAAACATGAATTATTTCAACAAATGAATGATTGGCTTGAGTGACAGTGGTGTCCGGCGCCATCACGACCTTAATAAATTTCGGGTCGTGACAACATGGTATCAGAGCTCTAGGTTTCCTTAGGTCTCACAAGTCATGAGCAAGTCTAGTAGAGTCTTGCGGATCGGTACGGAGACGTCTGTACTTATCTTCGAGAAGCTACAGAGATGTTAGGAGTACTTCCCTTCTTGATTCCTCATCGTGCGATTTGATTCCTTTAAGGCTTATGCCTATGCTTCTTCCTACTCAATCTTACGCGTCGCGAAGAGCTTGCTATGAATCAGGAATTTGAGGAACAGATAGGGTGCGTGATGTTTTCCGTACATAGTTGATTGGGCTGTTGTTGTCGACCTGCAGGAGGATATTATGTTGTTCCAGCTCAGTAGTTGTGTTCCTGAGAGCTTGGAGGCTATGCTCAGGTTGTTAAAATGCTTACAATGGGTTATCGCGTGATGTTGATATGATGGTAGAATGCTTGCCCATATGTCAGGGTAATGAATGACTTGAAGGGAGGTCTTCTCAGAGCGTAATTTTGAGATTTTAGTATTTCAGTTCCGGCGGAGGAAGGCAATTGGGACTATGAATGTTCAAGTCTGGGGGATAAAGTAATAAGACCTGGTGTTATCAAGCGAGGTGGAGTTTTCATCTGTGATGTGGTATCGCTGTTTTGATAAAATAGAACGTGTTAAGCTCGCCGGTATTATAGTTCTTCGGTTGCCTTGGGTCGGAGTGTTGTGAAGTAGTATTGAAGAAGCGGTTGTCAAAGATCGTGGTGTGTGGTGGTTCAGAATTGAATAGTCATTTCTAATGAAGGCAGCTCGAGAAAGATGATCTTCGGGGAGTCGAAGTTATGGTGATCTGCTGGTTTAGGTGTTGCAAAGAATGATATTGAATTGGGGCCGCAATTGAGAAGCATGCAATGAAGGAAGACATGTAAAAAGTGTCAGGTGGCGGCTAAATCCCAAAATGCCAGGCATAAGGGACGGAAGTCGGGTAGTTGCTTAAAGGAATGAGTCTAACTAAGGTGGGAGAGTGGCAGCGTAGCATATGAGTTTAGTGGTAAGATAGCTGCCTATCTTGAGGAAAAGTTTGGAGTGATTTGAGAATTTAAGTGGACGGTGATGAGGTCCACGAGCTTAAGCTGAAATGTTGTTTATTCGGCGGAAGGTTGGATGCAACAAAGAGAAGTTGTTAGGGATAAAGAAGGATGCAATATGGCGGTGAATTTGAAGATGTTGTAGCGCATTTAGTATATGTCCATGAGGAGCGGACGGACGGGCAAAGTTGGTGAATGAGAACAGGCTTAGGATGGGATATTGATGTTGTAGAGGGTGTGCAGCGCAACGTTGTTGGAAGGTGTCAGTTGGTGATTCCCACAGGTGGCTTATCTCCCGTGAGTAGGTTAGCGATCGTATGGTTGGCAAGTTTCTGCGAGGGATCCTAGTGGCTATTCGGTAGGAGGCAGGATGTGTGAATTGTGCTAGAGAATTTGAGTATTTAGGGAATGCTAACAGGAGAGTTCGGAAGAACTAGTCGGATTGGTTGGGCAAAAATCATGTCAACAAAGGAGAAAGGATCTCAGCAGGGCCTATAGTGGTGCAAGGAGTAGCTTCGGGCTAAGTGGGGGAGTCCCACCACCTGCAGTTGGGTTGTAAGATTGTGTTCTGATGGGGTTGCGGATTGTCGGCGTGTTGGCAAGTTGTTACAGCTAAGGGAAAGGAGTAAAAGGGTGATTTTGCGTGGGATTTGATGAATGTGTGCAAAAGTTAGCCCTCTTGGACCAGGGTTAGGCTTTGAAAGATTCAGAATTTATACTAAAGGCATAGGCAAGTTGTAAGGGTAGTGACTCAGTCACGTGCGTCGTTGAGAGCATGTTCATGTGCTAGAAGAGCCTTGGAGTTGATTGTATTCAGGGCCAGTCAGAGTGGGTGATTCTCAGCAGTGATCCTAGTAAATTCAAGAGTTAGAGAATGCATTGTTTAAGGGTTTCGAGCAGCAGCATGAATAAGAATCGAGCTTTTGCAGTATAATTTCTGAGAAGAAGGAAAATGGTTGGAGTGCTCTATGTTATTTTCATCATACAGTATAGTATTGGAGGAGCGGGAGGAATAAACTCCGGGTTGTAGAAAGATTATTAAGAGGGTGTGAGACGGGTTGCGGGATTTAGGCAACAAGGTCTCGTGAATCAAGGTCACTCGGGATGAGTGAGGGTTGAGTTTGCTATGAGTTGAAGGAAGTTACTACTATCTCTGAGGCAATTAAAGATGATTAAACGAAGATAGATTGGTTAGCCATGGTTGAAATGGCACATGTACGACAGTGACCAGTTCCTTCGGTGTGATTGAGTATGTGTATGGTTTGTGCAGATGTGTGTGGGGCATGTCGGCCTTCGTAATAGATTTCATTTGGAAGCATTCAAGTGCTATGTCCTGTCAGGTGTAGGCGGATCCCGGAAGGTTTATGGTGGTCCAGACCACTACTTAAGGATTTGCATGTATTGTGCTTGTGAGAATTCGCTCGTGTGTTGTTATGGTTCTCATGAATTGAGGTAAGTAAAAGGTTTCTATATGATAAAGTATTCACCCTATTAGTGGTTCAGGAGTTATGATGGAATTCCTATGCTATTCCATATTGGCATGTTATACCCCGTTTGGCCAAGCATCTAAAATCAGCTTATTTTGAGAAGTGCTTTTCTCAAAAGTACTTCTTAAAAAGGTGCTTTTGGTGAGAAGCAGTTTGTGTTTGGCTAATTAATTTGAAAAGCAGTTTTGAGCAGTAATTAGTGTTTGGACAAGCTTTTGAAAACTGCTTCTAAATGTATTTTTCTCAAAAATGCTTCTCAGAAAAGTGCTTTCGGAGATAAGCTACTTTTTTCTGCTTCTCCAAAACTGCTTCTGCTTCTCCCCAAAAGCACTTTTTTTCTTCCAAAATCTTGGCCAAACACCTTAATTTTTTACAAAGCTTGGCCAAACAGGCTATTAGGTGCAGTAAGCAGTGTGTAACTGGAAGTAAGAACCGAGATTGCGGTTTGGTGTTAACAAGGATGTCATGAGCTCGGAGGAGCAAGAACAAGGGATTTGAATGTTTAGAATAAGCTGATGTTGTCTTCAGTATTATTTGAGATCGGCGTTTGGTGAAAGAGGCTTTGTATCCTGGTTACGGGTCCTTGAATTGTTTTACAGCCTTAGGGTGGTCGGTGGTATGGATGTGCATACTTGTTTCCTTGTGTGGAAGGTCGTGGGAGCATGACCGCGGGAAGATTGCATAATTGTGACTTGTAGTCACCTAATGGATTGAAAGATTTGAGCGAGTTTGAGGAAGTGCAATGTTGCTTATTTGAGGATGTATGCCAGGAAGGCATTAAGTTCATCTTTGTTGTGAGTTGTGGGGTGTTGTCCCGGCTATGATGGTTGTTCTTGCGTGTTATGAAAGGAAGTAGGTTGTTTTGGACCCAGGTAAGGCTATCAGCCTAGTTCAGTGCGAGCAAAATCGGCTTGAAGTGTATGAATGGATTTAAACGAAATTATGGGCTTTATGCGAGTCAGATGTGTTCATTTCAGTATAGCGCTCCTCAAGGAGGGGTGTTGGAATATCAGGTATTGTCCCGTCTTCGTCAAATTCATGTGATATTACGATTTTACTGTGTGAGTTGTGAAACAGCTTGATAATTTCTTATGTGATAAGATTCCACGTAGTGATGAGGTTATATGAGCAGGATGGCTCGTGAGATTCATATTATAAATCGCACCTCAGTTGTGCTTGAGTTTTGTAGCATATGGCTCTATTAGTCTCCCCAGAATGGTATTCTGCACTTAGCGTGCTTGTGACCGGTATTCAGTGAAATAGTGAGCAATTCAGCTTCGTGTATATCTCCTTATGTAAATTTTATGATGGGACCGGGTGGCACGTGTCCACGAGTATGTTATTTGGATCGGGTTGCACGCCGCAATAATGTGATGATGGGTACGGTCCCCTATATTTATTTCTCTTATGTTATACTTCCTGTATTCTGAGGAAAGTTCATATTAGTTGCGTGAGTGAGTAGTCCCTTCCTGAGTCATTTCCTTATGTATCGTGTTCGAGTTGTGGCCTATTGGCGCATGGTGGCATCGTGTGAGACTGTTGGTCATGTCTGGGATGATTTGTGTCTGAACAATTCATACTGGGTGAGACGAGATTATTGGGTCAGGGGTCAAGTGCGATGAGATTATGTGAAGTATACTACAGGACAATCACCATTATTTGGTTTGTAATGAGATGATAATCTAAGTTAAGAGAAAATATTTCAATGTTCGGTTAACTCTGCAGTTAGTTAGTAATTTCTACACATCTCCTCCGTTGTGGTGGTATCGTCAGCATTATAGCAGGATGTGTGTTTATATCTTATAAGGTGCATTGAGAGAATCGGATTCGTAGAACTTGACTATTAAGGTTCAGGAAGCGTCATTGTGGTTAGATGATGGATTATGTGGTGTATGGTGTTGATTCAGCAAAGGTACGCAGTTGTGTTCTGGTGCCTCGTGAGGTAGTTGATACGGTGTTCGTGTATTATAAACAGGCATGGCAGAGAATTTTCGGTGTTGAAACTGAGTTCGGAGCTTATTGTATGGATAAAAGAAGCTATCTTCAGATTTGATCAAGCTTATGTGCCCAACTGGGTTGTGGAAGCACGGGCAAGTGCACGAGGTGTTAACAAGTAATTTCAGATAACTCAAGAGAAGTTCTTGGCACGTTCGAGGACGAACGTTTGTTTAAGTGGGGGAGAAGGTAACGACCCGACCGATCATTTTGAGCTCTAGCGCGTCGTTCAGCGGTTGGAAGTCATGAACAACTTCATTTCAGGTATTATGACTTGTGCGTATGGTCGGAGTTGAAATTCGGGAAGTTCGGAGTCAAATTGAAAGGAAAATTCTCATTTCGGAAGCCTTAAGTTGGGAGAATCGACTAAGATTGGAATTTGGAGTAAACGACCTCAAAATCAGGATCTGAAGGTTCCAGCAGGTTCGTATGATGATTTCGGACTTGGGTGTATGTCCGGATCGGGTTTTGGATAACCCGGGAGCGTTTCGGCGTATATTGTGGAAGTCAACATTTTTGAAGGAATTTCCTAAGTTTGGCTTGAAGCGCATTTCAGAGATATTGATGTCCGTTTGGGATTTCGAGTCTGGGAATAGTTTCGTATGGTGATTCTGGATTTCGGAGCGCGATCGGAAGTGAATTTGGATGTCCGGAGGTCAGTTTGAAGTCATATGGCTAAAGATAAAAAAATTGAAGGTTTTGAAGAATCCAGCCGGAAGTGGAAATTTTGATATCGGGGTCGGAATGCGATTTCGGAAGTTGGAACAGGTCGGTAATGTCGAATACGACTTGTGTGCAAAATTTGGGGTCAATCTGATACGATTTGATGGGTTTCGGCGTCAGATGTAGAAGTTTGAAATTCTAAGTTCTTAAAGATTTGGATTGGAGAGCGATTCGTCGTTTCGATGTTGTTTGATGTGATTTGAGGCCTCGAGCAAGTCCGTGTCATGTTTTGGGACAGGTTGGTGTGATTGGACGGAGTCTCGGGGGCCTCCGGTGGATTCCGGGTGATTAACGGATCAATATTTGAAGTTTAAGAAAGCTGAAGTTGTTGTCATCTGGTGTGACCGAGCCTGCGAGGCTTTGGCCGCAGGTGCGGCCTTGGGCGCCGCAGGTGCGAGATTTTGGTGGCTTGGCTGGGAGCGCGGGTGCGATGTAATTTTTGCACCTGCGAATGCGCAGATGCGGACAGTGGGACGCAGGTGCGGGTTTTGGCTGGGGACTGAGGAGGCCGCAAGTGCGGGTGTTTGGGCGCACCTGCGGAATCGCAGATGCGAGAGGTTGATCGTAGATGCGGATATCGGCCTGGACAGAATGTTCTTAAAACGGGAATTTGGACATTCCTTCTATTTTCATTTGGTATGGGCGATTTTGAGGAGCTTCATGGAGGGGATTTCGTCAAGGATCACAAGGTAAGTTGTTTTTTCTTATTTTCCAAGTTATACAAGGTTTATACATGGAATTAGATTTGAAAATCGTGGGAAAATTGGGAATTTTGAAGAAAACCTAGAAATTTGGTAATTTGGATTTTTGCCACGAATTGAGCATGAATATTTGAGTAAATTGTATATTTGAACTAGTAAAGCTATGGGTAGAGTTATCTTCGAGAAATTTCAGAATTCGGGCACGTGGGTCCGAGGGCATTTTGGTCAATTCATTGAGCGAAGTTGGAAATTATATAATTTGAATTTGTTACAAGTATTAGAGTGAATTTTCATTGCTTGCCCATTATTTGGTAGTTTTGGGGCGTTGTGCATCTATTGGAGTCGTCGAAAGGGCTTGGAAGCCGGTTATGGAATTCCGGAGCGAGGTAAGTCTCCTTTCTAACTTTGTGAGGGGGAATTGTCCCCCTAGGTGAACTAATTAGATATGTGTTACTATTTGCTGGGGCTACGTACGCACGAGGTGACGGGAGTCCGTGCGTAGCTACTGTATACTATGTCAGGGTAGTCTATGACCCACTAGCATGCCTTACCTGTTGTACTTGTGATTTTATCAATGATATTAGCCCAATGATATTATCGAGTTAGTAATAGAATACTTAAAAAGGTCAGAACGTATTTTCCTTGTGAGAAGACAATGGGTCCTTCCTTGCATAATTGTGTTCCGGATGAATCAGTGATATTTAAAACCTTATCAAACTTGGCAAATGAATTTCCAGAAATGATTTAAATACTATTTTCATGTTCACCTAAAGAGAATTTTATCATTTTCTTGAGAAGCTGTTTTCTTGATAAAAATGTGGATTATTATGTGAATACATGTACCTATGAGCTCCTGAGTCGCAGGTATGATTCGCGAGCAGGTTAGCCTTATTATTATTATTATTATGTTGACCGCGTCGCATGATCGATTCGCGAGCGGGGAAAATAGATGCATCTATGGTTCGAACTGTTCGACCCTCGGCAGTGCACAATTAACTATTATTGGTATGCGCCGTTCGACCCTCGACCTTTTTGGTTTGCGCATGATAAATGCTGCGTATTTCTTGTGATTTATACATGTTTATTGGCCTAAGGAGAGTTGAATTGCCAGTTTAAATGAAGAAGAATTGATGTGTGAAAGGTGAAATAAGTTTGATGTTTCTTATCTTTGATTATTATTTGATTTTATATGATACTCATGCTTAGCACCTCACTTGATTATATTAATCGACTTATAGCAAGTGTCTAATTCGACCTCTCGTCACTACCTCTCTAAGGTTAGGCGGGATACTTACTGAGTACACATTGTTTTCGTACTCATGCTACACTTGTTGTGCATTTTGTTGCACAGGTACCTTCATAGCAAAGTGGTTGATTTGGAGACTTAGACGGGCTGCATCACTCGGAGACGACCCGCAGTCGCCAGAGTCTCCCTCTATGTACTGTATTTTCATTTTATCCCTTGTCCAACTTGTATTTCGGACAAGCCTTGTAGTAATTATATAAATCCTTAGAAATTGCTCATGTACTTGTGACACCGGGTTCTGGGATGTATTTGGGCTGTATTTTTGTTAAATTGAAAAAAAAATGACTGTTGCTTTTACTTAAATGGATTTCTACCTAGATACTATGAATTAAAGTGAAAAGTAAAGATTTCGAAAATGTTAAAAACATGAATTATTTCAACAAATGAATGATTGGCTTGCCTGACAGTGGTGTCCGGCGCCATCACGACCTTAATAGATTTCGGGTCGTGACATAGACTTACAAGTTCAAAAGTTAAGGACACTTTGTCCTGAACTTAGACTAATAAGTACAAAAGTTAAGGACAGGCAGTCCTTAACTTACAGTTACAAGTTCAAAAGTTAAGGACAATATGTCCTTAACTTAGACTTACAAGTTCAAAAGTTAGGGACACTTATTCCTCAACTTTGACTTACAAGTACAAAAGTTAAGGACACTTGGTCCTGAAGTTTGAGTTCGAAGTTCAAAAGCTAAGGACACTTGGTCCTGAACTAAGTTACAAGTACAAAAGTTAAGGACATATAGTCCTGAAGTATTGAAGTTAAGTTCAAAAGTTTAGGACATGTAGTCCTGAAGTCCTGAACTTAGAGTTACAAGTTCAAAAGTTAAGGAAATGTAGTCCTGAAGTTAAGTTCAAAAGTTAAGGACATGAGCGGAAGGGTATTTTCGTCCGGGCAGTTACAGTTTATTAAAGCAGTGGCTAAAGACTAAAGACATTTTAAACAATGGCTTAAAAGTAAATACATGCGTTATTAGTGGCTAACCGTGCACTTCCCCCTAAAATCCTAGAGCTAGCCTATATAAACACCATTATGAATGTTTAACATGTGACCTTTTCATTATAAAGGGAGTTAATCCTCTTTGTGAGGATTCTCGACGACCGGTGACACAATCGTGGTTATTGCAGATCGCTTCTGTAAAGGAGAAACTATAACTCTCTGGAATTGGTATTTTACGGCTAAATATATCATTAGTACCAGAGCCATAGATTGGTATTCGTGTTGTTTACGTGATGTATATGCAAAACATGCAAATTAGGGTTTAATATATATTTCAGAGTCATTTTTGCAATATTTTATGTCTGAAAATGACTATTGCGGGAAATCTTAGGGTTTTTATAGAGCTCGTTGAGAGCATACCGACGATATGTAGATAATATATTATGGCCCATATTTTTTTTAACGGCAAATTTATTAGGCATAATGCCTAGGGTTAATTTTTATATACTATTTTAAAATTTTAAAATATAGTCTCAGATAAAGAGAGTATAATAGCTGAAAGTCCGAAATTTGCATAAAACCTATTATGAAAATAGAGCATTTGGTAGTTTATTTTGATATTACACATTGAGCTAGAATGAATATAACACAGAATATGTAAAAACAAACTTAACATAGAAAAAGCTTCACAACAAACAGCAAAATGAAATAGACAAATTGGACAGCTTCTTATTCTCCTCATCAAAACTGAAGGTATAATTTGCTGAAAAAATTGCATCTTCTTGGTCATACATAATCTGCCGGAAAGTTTTGTACACTGTTTTATTGAAATTTTTTTGGAAAAACTTGTAGCTGGTAGTGGTGATATTGAATTTTAAAGTTTTAGGTTCGTTATCACGAATTTAACCCTGAAAATTCAATTATTCATGTTTTATGCAATTTTTGTCCAAATTAACTTAGGTAATCCGATACCCATATATTTTAAAGCAAAATCATATAATTGTTATCATCATGGTAAGGTAAAAAAAAATTCTTTAGGGTTTGTTCAAAAACCAGTACCATTGAAATTTGATCATATAGATCAACTTTTAAACGTTATTTAATAGAATTTGTTGTCCAAATCAGTCATAAAACACGTTTAGGACTTCAACTAATGTTTTAATTGAAAATAATCGGTTTTGCCAGATTTTTCAACCGACCCGTCACAAATATAAGCCCCACCGTTTCATGAATTTTGACATATTTTTTGATGATTTCTTAAGCAATAGGTGCTGGAAATCAATCCTAAGATACATTTACGATAAAACTTTGTGGTTTAATTTGATTGAAATAACCAAAAAGTAAAGAAAAAATTTATTGAGTCGCAAAAAAGAATTCGGAACCAAAAAGTGATTGTTTTTACTCAAACAACCGAAATGCGTGGAAAAAAAAACTTAGTGACCAAAATACATATAGTGCCCTTTAAAGGGCGCTATACCTTAACGGCCGTTTTTCCCGTTAAGGTATAGCGCCCAAAAATGCGTTGTCCATATGGCGCATTTTATATCGGCACTATACCTGAATTTGAAAAGACACTTAAGTATAGCGCCTTAAAAAAGGGCGCTAGACATATTTTGTGGGCCCACCAATAACTCTTATGTGCTTAACCGACATAACAATAATTCGAATGGGTATATCGCCCTTATTTAAGGCGTTATACCTCAAAAAATTTGACCCCCCGGATTGGGCATTGCCTTATTTGAAGACGTTAAGGATTTTGTAAAAATCCATTCAGAAATATTCTCATGTTAAAATTTTCTTCGTTAAGTTATTTTGCATTTTGTCATAATGACTGAAGAGCGAATTAGGGTATCATTATATTGGGGGAGTGAGGTTGTGGTGGCGAATAACTCAGTAAGCTATAGTTTATCTCCATAGTGTCATGTTAAATTGCCACTTACAATGGAGTACGATAGATTGGTATCGTTGTTATGTAACAAATGAGTGTGGGTGAACGTTCGGTGAGCCTTAAAGTAATCAGAAGATATCCGTATTCTGTCACTCCGCAAGGGGTTGCTTGTTACGCTGAGTTTAACATCGAGGATGATAAAACTCTGAGTGATTTTTGAGGACTCAGGATGAATACTGAGAATTTCTTTTGATAAAAATGTTGGAAATGTACGTCAAGGTTGAAGATGTTCGCAATAATTACGTTGCGCAAATCAGGGATATCCCTAAGTCATCGGGTGGTTATCTTGGAGCAGGTTTAGCCGAACAGGTTTCGGCTGAAAGAGTTTGGACTGATCTAAACTTATCTCCATGGGCGAATGAGGAGCGAGGAAATAATTTCTCTCCTACTTTGCATAATCCACAAGACGAGTGGTAAACTTCAATTTTTCTTTGTGTTACGATATTTATTTTTGTTGTATTGAATTTGTATTAAACTCATATATTCCACAGGAGGTACCAGCGAGATATGAATTTTACAAGTTATGAATGCCCAGTTGGAATATGCGTAGTTCTGGTGTGTTGGATCATGGTGGTCCATCCGGGAGTCATCACCGACAGGATAATGTCCATCATGGGATGTCAACACATTACGATTTGTAAGTGAAGTGATATAGCTATATGTAAAGTATTTATCAATTTGAGTAGCTCATTATTTTGTTGGGTGTGCAGTGAAAACGAGCAGCTTGAAGGTCCTGTCCTGACTAAATTGCCCGAAGACGGCATATTTAATCGGGATCTAGCAGATGCATAGAGTCAGGAAGAGAACAATGATTATGACAACAATGCCGATGAGTCCGGGGATGACACACCCTTCCTTGATGAGGGTGGTGATGAGGAGGAAGAGAATGCTGGACCTGATTTGACGAGGGAGCATGCTGTCGCACCCCTTTTTCCCTCGCGGAATCGGGTTTTGACATTCCTAAGACAACTCCCTTCCTTTTGGGATGGGGTATGTGATTTGAAGAGTCGACACCTAACGGATTAAGGTGCGTTAGGGCACCTAGAGCAAATAACTCATGAAACTAGTTTGCATCACCAGATATTGGGTAAGGGCTCGAAATTACCATGAGAGGAAGGTGTTAGGCACCTCTCGAGGTCCACAACGGTGGGTCCCGACCAAACTTAATTAAGCGAATTAGTCTTAAGGGAAAATAAAATAATTTGGACAACTATACATTACTTTAAAACAGGAATAAAATGGGTCTTAGGTTTTTTAGCCTATAGGATCATTTCCATGCAATACTTGGTAACTTTCCCCAAGTTGGGGTGCTACACAAAGTATTAGCGCACGGGTCATCATCTCCTTTATTACCCAATTACTATCTTTTAGTTGTTACCTAAGCGTTCTAGTAGCTTCTAACTCGTGCCTTATGCGTGCACTACCCGTCCCTTACCTATGGTCCTGGAGGTGTTTAGGACCTCTATTTAGGGTTGTTCTAGACTGACCTATGTTGCTTAAAATGAGAAAAAGCTAGGCGACAAACAAAATTCAGATAAGACTATCATATAAGGGGGCACATAATGGCTCATGTTAACCTCCAAAAGTAGACAACACATGCACGTAATTAAAACAGACAACCTTTTTGATTTAGGATCCTATAGGAAGGATATCTAGATAAGCAGAAAAGAATATAAGAAAGCAGTTTGCTGAAACGAGCATTGGGGCCTACTGGCTTGCCTAGTGATTTGATTAAGTTCTGAATCTGGGCATATTTCAAGCAGCACGAGACCACATTTTTTAGGCCCAAAATTCTTAATAAACCTACATGTTTTGCCTAAGTGATAACCAAGATAGAATCCTATAGGCATGGCATCTACAACTGTTAATTATAGACCTATAACATGGTTTCTAAGCGAATTGCTCAAAAGACAGATTTCATCTATTCAGATCTTATAGGCATGCTTTCTAATTTTGCAGAATTAATTTAACTCCTATAAACATGATTTCTAAGTGTTGAAACTGATTTGTTTGTTTTCTATAGACATGGTATCTAAATTGAAGAAAATCAGTTTTTATATCTCCTATAGGCATGATATCTGAGTTGAAGAAAACTGATTTTTTATATCTCATATAGGCATGATATCTAAGTTGACGAAAACTGAATTTTTATATCTCCTATAGGCATGATATCTAAGTTGAAGAAACTGATTTTTATATATCTCCTATAGGCATGGAATCTATTAATCACAGGTGGGTAGAATTTTAAACACATTGCCAGAAAAGTTTATTAATTTACACAAATAAGATCCTATACGCATGATCACTAATGCACATTGAGATTGGAGATATGTGGGAATCCTATGAACATGGATTTCTAATGCAGAACTGGCAGAAAACCTATAGGCAGTGTTTCTAATATGCAGACTTACACATATTCAGAAAAACCCTATAGGCAGGATCTCTAGATGAGTAGTAACATTCACATAAGAAATCAACACAATAACCTATAGGCAAGATTTCTACCCGAGTTTAAACAAAAATATATAAAAAGACCCCCCTTCCCGGCTTTTACTAATAACCCCAGATCTGTTTATTACAGAGATTATTACATTATTAAATTCCAATAATGAATAAATTACATAGCAAAATTCATTACACTATAGGGAGTCTTAGCATGCCCAATATTAACCTGGAAACCAGGCCTTCAAGCAAAGCAAGTCTGAAGTATACAGGTGGTCCATCCATGATACACACAATTGGGCTTCTGGTGTGTCAAAGTTCCCAAGGACCTCAGGGACCCCCGAGCAATGCTCACACCAGAACCTTACTTAGAAAAACAACAATTTGTAAAAAAGATTGGAAGACCAGCCCTAATGTGTCAAAGTTCGGAGGAGTCTTAAGGACCCTAGGAAGTGCTCACAATGGGGGTGGTAGGATCCTAAATAACTAAGAGTAGAAGTTTGAAAACCAGTACATAGGGGTAGGGGAACATGTTTAGAAAACAGTTTGATTTTTGGAGCAAACAAATTAAAATTACAGGACTGCAAACAAAACTTCGCCTAGAACAACAGAATCCATATTTAGCAAGTGGTTCAAACAGATTGGTATTGGTTCAGACATAGACACTGTACCAGTATTTAAAGCAATCACAAAAGAGCAGTGATACTTGAACTAATAGACAGAATTGGAAACATATTACATGCTTGCAGAATTGGGAACATATAACTGATTATACAGGGTTTCACATTATTAGAGAGTACTTAGCTTAGAAATTATCACTAGGTAGAATCCTAACAAAAGCATGCTGAGGTTTGAAATAACCTATAAGACAAAATAAGATAACAGGAACTGAAACATGCCAGTTGAGAAAGAAGTAAACAGGAATCATAGACCACACAGAAGCATGCTGGGGGTGGAAATAAAAGCACATAGAACAAAATATAGAATAACATGAGTTAAAACATACCAGTTAAGAAGAAAGTAAACAAGAGTGTAATGGCAATTTGAATCCAAAGAGACTAGCCTTGGCTTTCAGCCGGCTAAACAGTGCAGCAAATCAGAGTGATAGAAAGAACTCAAGTTGTTTGAGAGAGCAGACATCTTTGAGAGTTTTTAAATTGTAAGAATTGTTCAGTAAAGAAGTTGTAAAGTGCGTCTGTGTGTGTAGGTAGGTGTGACTAAGTGTGTAAGCGTGTTTTAAAATTAGAACAATGAAAGACTTTTATAGCATACAATAGAGCAAACAAATAAGGTAGGAAATCAATTGCACACCAATAAGGTATGAAGACCAATTAATTAGTCAATTAGGGTTAACATGAATCAATTAATGGGTAGAATCACGTAAGTATTACTCAAATTAAGGAGAATCTCACTCGGAATAAATCATCAGACAAGATTGAGGTTAAATAAGGTAAGTAGTAATTCCAGAGATCAATTATAGATCGGTCCTAATAATCAAAGCCCAGAAATCAGGCTAGTAAGGGAAATAAGGAAAGTAGTATCAATTATTAATCACACACAAGGAAAGAATAGGCAAAGAACCTATAAGGAAATATTGGTTTTAAAGGAAAGCACAATTTCAAAAACTAATTAGGCAAGTGAATAAATTAACACATTAGTTTACAGAGCTAGGGTAAACGAGCGAGAACAGCGAAATAAATAGTCGATTTAACTGAAACCCTAAGGCATAAAGTCATAGAGATGAAACTCAAGAAAAAATCAGTCAAAAAGTGGGGAAGAAAATTGGAGTTAAACATTTTGCAGAAACCTCTTAAAAATTGAAACCCTAGCTTTTAGGGAAAAATGAAATCGGTTGACAATAATAGTAAAAACAGAAGAATCTTAAAGGAAAATACCAAACAAACTCAAACCGCTTCAGATCTAAAGGGATCTGACATGATTTAGCCAGAAATAGTTAGGTTTATAAAAAATAAATAGAGGTGAATCAAAAATCTGGTTTGAACCAGAGATTTGAAGCCATAAACACGAAAGTGATAGTACTCACAGACATAGGGGTGAATATAGACGGATTAATCGAGAAGATGAGGGACTTTGAACCTAATATGGTTCGAATCCCTTGAGATTCCATCAAGTAATACAAAAATCATAACACCGGTAGAGATATGAGGCCGGATAAGGCTTGAAATTGAAGAAAGAACCCATGAATCGAGAGGGGTAACAATGACGTCGAGCTAGGGTTAGAAGGAGGTGAGAGAGAAAAGAGGAGAGAAGGGGATTGAAGGACGACTGATTGGGAAAACTGGGGTAGGGTTTAGGGTGTTTGGTGTAATTAAAATAGAAGGTGAATCCTGGACCATTGATCTTCTGAGATCAATGACCAGGATTAAATCTAGGTTGGAACGGGTTATAACAATTGGGTTATTGGGTTTGGGTTATAGGTATTGGGTTAGGTTAGGTTAATGGGTTTGTTTAATTATTGGGCTGGGGTAGTTATTGGGCTAAGGTCCGAAAAATTAATAAAAGAGGCTATATTTTAAATACCTATTTAATGTAATAAAAAGAATTTATAAAAATAGTTAATAAAAGATGAAAAATGTTATTTGTGTATGAAAGTGATTTTGAAATAATTACTTAATATTATAAAAATATAAAAAGTCATTTTCGTGTAAAAATAAAGTAATTATGCATACATGGGCTATTATTGCAAAGTTATTGCAATTATAACCTACATATGTAAATATATTATGCATAAAATAATTAAAGATTAATATAAATATAAATGATAAAAATTAAGAAATAAAATTATTATAAAATCATTTGTGATGCAATTAGTAATTATTTTGATAATAAAAATACTGGGATAAATTAATTAAAAAACCTTTAAAATTGCAGAAAATTATGGAAAAATATTGATTGATGCTCATGCATTGATTTGAATATATATATGCATTTGAAAATAATATAGGAAAAAATTGGGTATCAACACATGCTCCACCCCCGTTAGACCAAGAGTGTACGAGTCCCAAATGTCGTTTCATTCAAGTGAGATTCCCTACCTTGATCATTTGCCAAGTATGCCGGATGTGAATGCCCTCACTAGGGATATTAACGAAATTCGGACAACAATGTAGAATGAGTCTATACCAACGTTGTTGTCACAGGGCATGCTTTTTCCTGATAAAACGCTCCTAAGCAGGGCGGTGAAAATGTACAACGTAAAAGAGTGTCGTGAGATGACGGTATGGGAGTCAACTCCGGATGTATACAAGGTTGTTTGTCGTAGATGGTTTACGGGTTGTCATTGGATGCTGCGTGCGAGCAAGAAGAAAACAAATATGTGGAAAGTGGGTAAATACATTGGCACTCACACTAGTGAAATGGACACATTCAGTGGGAATCACTTCAACTTGGATGCTGACTTGATTTCTCTTGTCTTGATTACACACATTGAAGCGTCCATAAGGTACAAGATCAAATAGTGTTTTACATCCGTCCACCAGGAATATGGCAGTACCATTACCAAAAGAAAGGCATTTCTCGGACGCAAACGTGTGTTTGAAATTGTTTATGGTAACTGGAATAAGTCATTTGCATCTCTACCCAAGTACATGGCCGCATTGCAACACTTTAACCCCAGGACTGTTGTTGAATGGAAACTTGAGCGGAGTCCGGGAATACCAGAATATATATATATTTAAATACATGTTCTGGGCATTTAAACCAGCAATTAATGGTTTTCTGCATTGCCGGCCGGTAATATCCATAGACAGAACTCATGTCTATGGAAAGTATGATATTAAGTTGTTGATCGCCGTTGCAGTAGATGCTAATGGAAGTATATTTCCTTTAGCTATTTCTATTTGTGCCAATGAAAGCCAAGAGACGTGGACACTATTTTTTAACCACTTGAAAGAGCACGTTGTCACAACGTTCAGGTATTTGTCTAATATCTGATCGACGTGGTGGTATTATAAGTTCTGTAGAGAATTTGCCTGCATGGAAAGAACTATATGTCTACCATCGTTATTGTATGAGGCACCTGAAGGACAATTTCCAGAAGGCACATCTAACAAGGATTTGCATGATTTAATATGGATGGCTGCAATAGACCACCAAGAGTGTAAATTCGGGACGCACATGGTATCTATCATGCACGAAGATGAGGGAGCCTATCATTGGTTGATGCGACATAAGCCTGAAAAATGGACTTTGCATGCGGATGGTGGCAGAAGATGGGGAATTTCTGACTACAACGACGATCAAGCCTGAAAAATTTCTGACTATGTTAAGTCTTTCAACAGGTTAATGAAGTCTGCACAAGGATTACCTGTCACTGTCATGGTGCGGATGTCATTCAAGCAGATGGCAGAGAGGTTTGTTGAAAGGGTTGCAATGTCACGACCCAAACCGATGGGCACCCGCTACCTTACCCAACCGAGTACCAACGTAGCGTATCTTTCTTATTACATTATTACATACACATGACATACAAGCCTAATTGGCCAACACAATCCTTTATAAATTCAAAACATAGGCCGACAAGGCCGTACAATCTTTCACGTATACGACATATGTATACAAGCCTCTAAGAGTACATAAATGTCATAAAGGTCGGGATAGAGTCCCGCCATACCAAACAATACACGTCTAAATCATACTAACCAAACAAGTGACTCCGAAGCAAATGGAGTGCACCAACATCTTCCGCTGAGCTGATAACCTACTTGGAGGGCTCTCGACCTGTCTATCGGGACCTGCGGGCATGAAACGGAGCGTCCCCAGGCAAAAGGGACGTCAGTACTAATAATGTACTGAGTATGTAAGGCACATAAATAAATACATAAGAGACATGGAAGAGATATAGAGTAATTGACTCAACCTGTATGTCTGGATAACTCTGTAATAATAAATCGCTTTTAGCATCATGCATATGCGTACGAATGTCATGTCGTGCATAGGTATATGTTTCATAACATCATCAGCCTCTGAGGGCATCCCATCATATCATATCGACCACTGTGGGAAAAATCATTATCGTATACCAGCTGATCAGGTGGTGGTGCATATATAACGCCATAACCTTTCCCATATCCCATATACATATACATGCATATATATATGTGTATATAATGCCGTTTGAATCATATATATATATACGTACATATATACGCGTATATAACGCTGTTTGAATCATATTTCAGCCACTGTGGGCAACATCATC
>ML266681.1:0-11337 GCA_005239495.1 Nicotiana undulata
AAAACTATTAACCTTCAAACATTTACTGAAATAACTCGAATTCATTAATGTCCAACCCTTTCCAAAAAATAACATCCAACATCACTTCAAACGTTTCACAATAGAAAAATAATATTACTTCAACAAAACTCATAAAGAAATGATAATACAACAACAACGAACAATCCCAAAACCGGGGTGTCACAACCTCACGAACTATCTAAATTGAGTACTAAATACAAAGTCTGAAAAGAAATATACAATTGTCTTGAAACTAGGAGAAAAAGCAAGACAATGAGGAATCCAAAAGTAGGAGAGACACCAAGGCCCACGAACGCCAGCGGGTATACCTTGAAGCTCTGGGTGGACTGAAGGTGACTCCCTCAATGCGGTCCACTGGGTCCGGATGCGNTAAAAGATAAGCAAACAGATAAGGGATGCGGGACAGTAAAGGGGAACAAATGAAATGAAGCAGTCAAATCGACAGTTAGAAGTGAACAAGGGAGGCAATCTAACACAATAGCCAACGAAGCAAATATAAATATCAGAAAAGTAAACAATGGCACGGCATCACCCTTCGTGCTTTTACTCTCTTCCTCACAATGCAATGTAATCAAATATCATGACACGGCATCACCCTTCGTCCTTTTACTCTTTTCCTCACAATGAAATATGCGATGTATCATGGCACGACATTAACCTTCGTGCTTATAATCAATAAAAGTCATAGCACGACATTAACCTTCGTGCTTATAATAAATATGAATCATGGCACGGCATCACCCTTCGTGATTTACACTCTTCCTCACTATGCAATGTAATCAAGTATCATGGAACGGCATCACCCTTCATGCTTTACGCTCTTCCTCACCAAACAATAACAGATAAATGGCAAGGAGTACATCATAGTGGAAATAAGCAGTTCAGAACACCCGACAAGGGGGAAACATCAATTAGTAGCTCAAGAAATGCCCGACAAGGGTCTCAGCTATAACCAATTACCTCAATCACGTACTCTACACTTGTATTATCATTCGTATCAATACTTCTCAAACTCAACAGCCAATACTTTCCGTCAAGGATAAATTACCAAGTAAAGACAATCTCATAATATGCTAAACATGGAATAAATACTGCAATTTCTATCAGAATAGACTCACGGGCATGCTTGACACACATTGCATAGGTACTCGTCACCTCACCTATGCAATGAACATGATAATCACTTAGCACATAGCAAATAATACCTATTTCTTCACCAAAGTTAAGCAAGACACTTACCTCGGTCCAAAGTATGGCAATCAACCCTCTAAGACCGCCTTTCCTTTATAATCCGACTCCGAAACAACGTTATCTATGCATAATTAATTCAATAATATCAATAAAGACTCAATAATATAATCCCCTAGCCTAGGTGTTCATTTTCTAGCATTCTTTCAAATTATCAAAATTTGACCCCGGGCCCACGTGGTCTAAACTCGAGGTTCGGACCAAAACCCGATCACCCATAACCCCACGAGTTCAAATATGTAATTAGTTTTAAGATCCGGCCCCAAATTGAGGTTGAATCACCCAATTTTCCCAAAAACCCAATTTCTACCTTAATTTTATGATTTTAGACCTAGTTTTCTAGTGTTTGATTGATGAAAATGGAAGAAAATGGAGTTAAGTACACATAGCTATGAAGCTATGGAGGTTGGGGAGCTTGAATTTCGTATATGGAAGTTTGGGGAAGAAGAAAAGGGTGAAGAATGGAAATAATCCCGTAATGGGTCTGTTTTGGACTTAAAAATACATGGACGAAAATTACCCTGTGCGTTCGCGACCCCCGTGGTGCGTTCACACAAGAGGACTTACCCAATACTCCGCGATCGCGACCTATATGGTGCGATCGCACTGCCTAATATTGAGCCCTGACCCAGGCCCCTCACTTAACCCTATGCGATCGCAGCCCCTCCCATCCGATCGCACATACCAAATTACCAGACACCAGAAGCTAAATCAAAACACCAGATTTTCCTATATTTTTACACCCCGTTAGCTACCCGAAACTCACCCGAGCCCTCGGGTCTCATAACCAAAAACACACACGACTCCCAAATCATCATACGGACTTGTTCAAGCATTTAAACCTCCTAAACATCATCAAAATCATCGAATTAAACCTTAAAACTCATAGAATTTTCTCAAACTTCATAAACTCCTAAATTTCCCATTTTTAATCTGAATCACGTCATCTCAAGTCCGTTTTACACCAAATTTCACTGATAAGTCACATAACATATAATAAACCTGTTCCGGGCTCCGGAACCATAATACGGGCCCGGTAACACGGTTTTCACATAATTATTCATTTTCAAAAGCCTTTATTATTTTCAGAAAACAATTTTTTTTAAAAATTCATTTCTCGGGCTTGGGACCTCGGAATTCGATTCCGGGCATACGCCCAAGTCCCATATTTTCCTACGGACCCTCCGAGACCGTCACATCACTTGTCCGGATCCGTTTACCAAAAATGTTGACCAAAGTCAACTTTATTCAATTATTTCATTCAAAATTCCATTTTTATCAAATTTTCACATAGAAGCTTCCCGGCTACATGCCCGGGCTGCGCACGCATATCGAGGTGAGATTAACGGAGGCTTTCNTATGCTCGGGCTGCGCACGCATATCGAGGTGAGATTAACGAAGGCTTTCGGGGTCTCGTAATACCGATTTAGCTAGAATTACTTAGGATGACCTTTTGGGTCATCACATGGGGGAACCGGTTTCCTCATCGACATCAACTTACCTTTTCACAAACTTGTGAGCAGTTTTTCCCTTCTCAACAGACTTTACAAACACTATTTTCTTAGAAACATTTTTACCAGAATCTTCTACCACCTTGTTACCAGGTTCTTCCACTATATCGTCACTAAATTCTTCCACCAAATATTCACTAGATACAACATCATTACTCTTGTTCAGACTCTCAACATTCACAGAAGATTCCTTTTTAGACATGTAGAGAGAGCGTGCTTCTATGAGCGCTTGTGAGTCAAAGAATCAGGTTCCTCGTCCATTTCGTCATCCACAGTGACAACAAGCACTACCTTCCCATGCACAACCTTCCCATCTTTCACCAATTTCCTCCTCTTTTAGTTGTCTTGGCTTTTCTTATGAGTAGACTCTGAAAGTGCAAGAGGGGGGTGAATTGACTATTTTTAATTATTTTACTAGTTGACTGGTTCTTTAATTAGTCAACTAGAAATAGCAGCGAAGTAATAACACAATAGAAAGTAAAGACAATAATAAAAGTGCAGGAATTAAAGACACCGGAATTTTATACTGGTTCGGATTCAATGTGAATCCTAGTCCATACCCTTTGGGTTGCAAGTGTGTTCTCTTTCAGTGAATGATGTTCTTCGAGAATACAAAGATGGTGTAGTTTAAACCTATGGCTATCTTTCAGTGACTCTCGATTTCCTTTGATACAATGCCTCACCAGTGGTTTTCTCTCTCTCTTCTCTAACTTGTTACACATCAGATCTTTTAGGAGCTACAATGTTTGTATGTAGTAGAACAAATAGAGGGTAATTGGTTCGATCAAAGTATATCTTCCTAATGTACAAGAGAGTTTATATATATGAGTAAGCTTTGACTGCTGAAGAGATGCTGCCAACCCAAGAGATTTGATCCTTGGAAAGAGATTGATTATTTCCAAGAATAAGGATGTTCCGCAACGGCTAGGACAGAAAGGGATGCGCTGAAGGCCTCCTTTGATGGCACTGAAATCATCCTAGGATCTTGGGCTTTCCAAAATAAGTTGCATGAGAGATTCTTGGTGTCACGACCCATTTTCTAAACAAGCCGAGACCGGTACCCGATCACTAAACATGACCAAGCGAACCATCTGCGCTTATCAAATCTATTATAACTTCAAACTTTATATGCAATAGGGAAATACTATAACCAAATACTTTTAATTAATTTAAATATCTAAAATAAACCAACTCCAAAACTTTATTCATAGTAAACAATGAATTACTGCTAAGTTATTATCAAAAACATCTAAATCTTAACCCACCGACTGTGTCTATGAAGCCTCTACTGATAAACTGACGCACTGCTCAGGACAGGAGATTTCCTGGACAGTTCTCTACGTAAACAAAGAAATAGCTAGATAAATATGACTTTAAGAAATACTCCACGAACAAAAGTGGAGCTCACCAATAGCACTGGAAGAGAGGGAAGTCCTAACCCGTAGCTTGTTCTCCTGCAAAACCGCTTCCTACGTTGTACCGCAGACCAACGTAGGTTCCCAAAAGAGAACGTCAGTACAATCCATTGTACTCAGTGAGTCTCAACGACAGGGGACGAAACTTTAATAAAATACATATTACGAGCAAAGTATCTAAATGCATAAAAACATAAAGCTTCTAAGAACAATTCAAAAATAATTACATAATAGTAATTTATGAATATTCTAAAAGAAATGTTTTTCTTTTTATAAAAAAATATACTTCTCTTTATACTTTGGGAGTTCCAACTATCCTGACCTATTTCTGTCCTAGTCACCGTGTGATCGGCACGGGTTCGATCCCAAACTGATCGAATAGGCCCAATCCACGAGGTGCCACTCACTTCATGGTTCTCAGCGCTCATGTATCATACCTTAGCATGGCTAAGTAAATTCTCAGCAACGATACCCTCGCCTCGTGTGCTCCCTACTTTGGCACAAGTAGTTTCAGGAAGTCAACGCCTTGATCAGGACCCTCGGCCTGGACGATGACCCCTTCTCAGAATAAAGAAAACTCCCAAAAAGCTTTTCTTTCTAAAACTTCTTCTTGTGACTTTTCAAGTCTAAATCTTTCAAACATACTTATTCTAGAATTCTTAAATGTAAGGTATGGAATAAGAATGAAATAAACATTCAAAATTATTTCGAAATATTCTTGCTTTTTCATGAATTTTTAACATGAAAATGACATATAAGAATAACACAAAAATCTGAATATTTATGCACATATATTAAAATAAATCATCTAACTTTAACTAAAATAATTCTAAGCTAATAGGAACTCACTCACTTCAAATAAGTACATATTCACTCTTTTAGCCAATTCATCAAACACCTTGTATGCATACTTTTGTGAGTTAAACCACTTTGGTAAAGGGTTATATAAACTCACCTCATAACTTCTCGAGCCAATACGTAGGCCCCAATCCAATTGACACCAGTCAAACAATCGATTCTACAATAACCAGTGCATTTTAATCAATTTTAAAGTTTCACCCCTAAACATGAAATCTATTGTTGATATAGAGAAAATATAAGGGAATTACTATACCTATTACTACTTTAGGATAATTGACAATAGAGAATTTTATATACCTGAGTTCAAAAATTCGTGACTTGTAAAGAACCCTAGAATTTTTATTGCATGTGTGAGTATTTCGCTGAGCACGCTTCTGTTTCTTGGGCAAACATAATGTTGAGTTCTGTTTTTATTTTCCTAAGGCGTAAGCATTTTGCTTGCCAACTACCAAGAGCCCTTTATGGGCTTTAGGTTGCACGTGATTTCTTTTGCTTTTTTTTTGACTTAACTAGCATTTAATTATTCTTACTTTTAATAATTAATAATAATAAATTATTAATATTCCCCTAATTGTATATCCAATTATTTATAAATAGATAAGTAACTCAAAATCAATCACAAGGATTTTAATCTGTAATAGAAGTATAATTTAAGATTATAAAAATTAAATTCTATATTCAGCGGGTATTAAAACTTTATAGATTTGAGGAGTGCTACACTTGGTGTCGTTGATTGCTTGATTCCTCTATTCTTTCCGCAATTTACTCCGTCGTTCTTTCATCGACCTTTATTTGTTTCCTTAGTTTTGGATACCATAAGGATCGTACTAGATTCAGTCTACTTCATTTATTCTTCCGCAATATCCTCGATTTTGGATTCTCCAGCTATCTTGTTCTTTCAATCTCGAGAGGTACCTACACACAACATATATATTATTTTCATCATTAAAATCAGATTCTAACAATCTCCCCCTTTTTGATGATGACAAAATAATATATGTATAAACATCAGTTGACTTCCCTGTATATGATAGTCAACTTGTTCTGCTCCCCCTCAATAGTTGCGATAGTTGACTCGATCGTGCTCCCCCTCAAAAAATGATGTAGTTGACTTGATCTGTATGCATAGCTTGCAATTTCGCTAGAGTCAACTTGTCTGAATAGCTGTACCTGTTTAATTACATACAATACTTTGTTCTCCCCCCTTTTGACATCAGCAAAGAGGGAATGCAAACCAAAAGATGATTGATAAAAGTAGAGAGTTTTGCAGTCATAGAGTTTAAAACAACATCCACCGACTGGTGACCCAGTCCAAGCACAAAAAAATATTAAAACAAACAACAAAAAAATTGTCTAAGACATCCAAATTAACGGCGCAGAAAGTATGTAAGAGTATTGCAAATCGCCTCCTTCATCTGATCAAAGCTAGATGTGGCTGAGATTCTCATTCCATCAAACTTGTCATGAATCTCCTTGCATGCCTTGACAGCATTCTCCCTGACCCTGAGAACTACAACTCGAATTTTAGAAACATCAGATCATGTTTCCTTGGAGATGGTATGCATGTCATCAACAGTAGACTAAGTGGCAGAGAGGATATCCTTAATCTCAGCTAGTTGAGAGCTAATGCACTGAAACTTTTCAGCCAAATCAGGATCACTATGGCTAGGAGGAGAGGCAGAGGGTTTGGATTTAGATTCGATTGGGGCAGGCTTGACTTCATTCTCTTGTTTCTTGACCCATGACCCTTGAATGCACACATACCCCATACTGACAAAGGCTCTGGAGTTGTAAGACTTGGAAACCATTATAGATGGATAGTCAGAGAGAGGAATATTGTGGGCTACCAGAATGTGGGTAATGGCCAGACCATAAGGTAGGCTAGTTGGGTCTTCAGCACTCTCAATCATGAAATTAATGACCCAGGAGGACAACTTGATTTTGAGTTTTGTCACAAGGCAGTAGACAAAGAATGTGTCCCTAAGAGAGAAAGTGGAGAAGGAACCAATGCGAGGAAGCCGTGAGGTAGCAACGATATGGGCTAGAACATAGGTTTCGAAACTCACATCACTAGGGCCTAATTGATTTGTAAGGGAATCAGAGGGATACTCAGCAATTCATCTTTTTGCTTGATCTAAAGAAATTTCAAAATCGTCAGGACGGGAATTTTTGAAGAGCATGGGAAAACCAGAACACTTGCACTGAAAAATGCCTTATCTTTTACTAAGAAACTAATCTAAATAGAAGCCCTTCTTTCTCAAATTCAACTTTCTCCCTTCTTGCTTTAGTGAAATAAGGGGCGCTAACATTGAGTCAAATAAAGCACAGTGAAGGAAAATACGTTTCCCTAGCACTAAGGATTCCAACCTATTAGGCTTACTAGACCGAAGATTTTCATAGAACATTCTGACAAGGGGCTCATAACTTTGGGCACAGAAACAGAGAAAAACTTAGACCAACCCTGATAAACAAAAAGGTCTTTTACCTTGCAATAAAGGGCTTCCATATCATCAAGATTGACTGTCCTCCCATGAGAAATAGGTTTGTCCTTCAGGGCGACAAAGAACTTTCTATTTGGGTAATCCCAGAAGTTTAGGTCAGATTCTAGGGCGCTGGAAAGGTCGATTTTTGATTTCTTTGGAGTAAGCGAAATAGGGGCTTCTTCCATTGGTTGTTTCCCTAAAGCTTTTTCTCCTAAAGGTTGAGAATGATCAGAGAAGTCCGTCTGAGAAGAGGCAAAGCCTTCAGATTGTTCGGACCCTAGGTCTACTTGCTCAGGAGGTTGAACATGGGTTTTGGTTCTTGAACGGGTGCTTTTTCTGGTAGAGGCGGAAGGGTTTTTAGGGTGTTTGTCCATTGAATAGAGTCTTGGAAGAGAGGTTTTCTGAGAGGACTTTCTACTTGGAGGAGATGATATTGATTGAAAAGAGACTTAGGCATTTAAAAGGCATTTTCTGACGGTCGAGTGCAGAAAAGGAAGAGTTTTCAGGTGAGAAGATGCGGTGATTGGGTTTCCTTCTTTGAACTCTGCAACTGATGTGAAAAGAGAGAAAAAGAGGGAAATCAGAGGCACAGTAAATGATTAAAAAAATTAAAACTTTTAGCACACATAAGTCAGATAATGACACATTGGTCCTAATTTTTATTTCTAATGCACATTATTCCAAGAAGTTTTCTTAATAGGCAAAATCTTTCTTCTAATAGGGGCTTAGTGAAAATATCAGCTAATTTATCATTTGTTCCTATAAACGCTATTTCAATATTTCCCTTAAGTACATGATCTCTAATGAAATCTATATGCTTTTCTCTAGAATGATGCACATGATTTTTAGAAAGACAGATAGCGCTAGAGTTATCACAGAAAATTTGAATAGGTTTAAAAGAAAGTTCATAGTCACCGAGTTGATGTGACATCCAAAGTAACTAAGCACATCATTGTCCAATAGCTATATATTCAGCTTCAGTTGTGGATAGTGCGACTTATCCTTATTTCTTATTGTTCCACGATACTAAGGCTTTGCCAAGCAATTGACATGTTCCACTTGTACATTTCCTATCTTCCTTGTCACCTGCAAGATCAACATCTGAAAATCCTTCTAATTTGAAGTTGTTAGATTGAGGATACCATAATCCATAAGAGGTAGTTCTAATGATATATCGAATGATTCTCTTGACCGCTGTCATATGAGACTTCTTTGGAGTTGACTGGAACCTGGCACATTTACATACACTAAACATGATATCCGGTCGACTGGTAGTTAGATCAATAAGAGAACCAATCATTCCTTGATATTTAGTCTCATCAACGGATGTTCCCTATTCATCTTTATCGAGATTAGTTGAGGGACTCATATAAGTGCTAATAGCTTTTGCATTTTCCATACCGAACTTTTGAATTAGTTCCTTGGTGTACTTGGCTTGACATATGAAGATCCCTTCTTCATATTGTTGAATTTGTATCCCAAGAAAGAACGTTAGTTCTCCCATCATGCTCATTTTGAATTCACTTTGCATAAGATCAGAAAATTCCTTGCACATAAGAGGGTTAGTACTACCAAAAATAATATCGTCAACATAAACTTGAAAAATGAGATTACCTTCAGATGATCTTTTTATGAACAAGGTAGTATCTACTTTGCCTCTTGTGAATCCATTGTCAATGAGAAATGAGTTGAGACGTTCGTACCATGCTCTTGGAGCTTGTTTTAGGCCTTATAGTGCTTTGGTCAATTTAAACACATGATAGGGAAATTTTTAGTCCTAAAATCCGGGGGGTTGCTTCACATACACTTCTTCTTCAATGAACCCGTTTAGAAACTCACTCTTAACATCCATCTAGAATAGTCTAAATCTTTTGAACGAAGCATATGCCAGAAGTATTCTTACAGATTCCAATCGAGCTACATGAGCAATGGTTTCGTCGTAGTCGACTCCTTCCTGCTGTGAGTATCCTTGAGCGACTAGTCTAGATTTGTTTATGATAACCTTTCCTTATTCATTCAACTTGTTTCTGAAAACCCATTTTGTTCCAATAACTGGAGCATTTGCAGGCTTGGGTGTCAGCTTCCATACTTGGTTTTTATCAAATTGATCAAGTTCTTCCTGCATAGCTTGCACCCAACTTGAGTCTTTTAGGGCCTCTTCAATTTTCTTTGGCTCAATTTGAGATATCAGGGCTATGTTGGCCTTCTTTTCTAGAGCTCCTCTTGTTTTCATCCCTTCCTTCGGATCACCAATAATGAATTTTTGAGGATACTCAGACTCATTCTTCCATTTATTTAGACGAGCAACAAAAGTAATTGATTCCTTTGATTCTTCAAGTTGACTATTGTTGATTACATTAGTCGACTCTTCAATGTTGACAGGTTTACTAGTTGACTCTTGAGGTTGGTTGCCTCTTGAGATTTCTGCATTGGTTCATCTTTACCTGCATCAAAAAATTTCTCGACCAGAGTGTTATTCTCATAAAAAATGACATGCACAGATTCTTCTACACACAAGGTGCGTTTGTTATATACTCTAAAAGATCTACTATTTAATGAGTAACCGAGAAAATACCTTCATCACTTCTTGGATCAAATTTTTCAAGATTATCCTTACCATTGTTGTGAATGAAACACTTACTTCCAAAGGGATGGAAATAGCTTACGTTTGGGCGCTTACCTTTCCATAACTCACATGAAGTTTTCTTCAGGATAGGTCTAATGAGGCATCTATTTAGAATGTGACAAGCAGTTTACACCTTCCGCCCAGAAGTGATTTGGCAAGGAATATTCTAACAACATGGTTATGGCCATATCCTGTAGAGTTCTATTTTTCCGTTCAACCACTCCAATTTGTTAAGGAGATCTAGGTGCAGAGAAGTTGTGAGTATATCCTTGATCATTGCAGAAGTCTTCATAAGCTCGACTTTCAAATTCTCCCCCATGATCACTTTGCCCAGTAGTGATGAGAGATCCTTTTTCTCCCTCAAACTTTTTACAGAAGATCTCAAAAAATTTCAAGGCTTCATCCTTGTGAGATAGAAAATTCACCCAAGTAAAACGTGCGTAATCATCAACAATAACAAAAGCATATCTTTTACCCCCAATACTGGCAGTTCTAGTAGGTCAAAACAGATCCATATGTAGTAATTGCAAAGGCTTTGAAGTAGAGACAATATCTTTGCTTTTGAAAGAATTTCTAGTTTATTTACCAATTTGACATGCATCACATACATGATTTCTAGAAAAGTTTAATTTGGGTAAACCAATAACTAGTTCTCGTTTGGAAAGTTTTTTTATCAAATGCATGCTTGCATGACCAAGTTTCTTATGCCAAAGTCAAGGATCAGCAGAAATAGAAGTTAAGCATATATGACCATCTATATTTTAAAAACCATCAAGGATGTAAACATTACCATACCTTTTACCTGGAAGAACTGTTTTACCTGATTCGTCCTCGATGGCACATCCTGTTTTCTTAAATTTTACCTCGTATACTGAATCGCACAGCTGGCTTATACTAAGGAGATTGTAGTTGAGTCCATCCACAAGATAAACTTCAGTCATATCGCAATTGTTGTTGAACGGAACAGTTCCGGTACCAACTATCTTTCCTTTTGAGTCATCACCAAATTTTACATTTCCTCCATCAATTTTTGTAATTTCTTTAAAAAGTTTCTTGTCACCTGTCATGTGACTGGAACACGCACTGTCCAAATACCATTTTCCTTTGCGACTCTGTCACGACCCAAATTCCCACCTTTTAGGCCGTGACTGCGCCTAACGTTGAACCCGCTA